>VZSE01011728.1:424751-565805 GCA_013398275.1 Promerops cafer | reverse complement strand
AAGAAGACTACAGCCCTAGATGCTAAAAACATAGACTTTTATAAAACATGATGATTCAAGGATATTGGTAGGCAAAACTAAGCTATGGAAAAATCTTTACGTATTCCTTCAAATACGGAGCAGAAATCAAATTTCTCTTTTCTCACAACCCACATGTGTCACTTCAGATTCCAAATCCAGACTTTGGAGAGAATGTGTGTGTTTTTAGGACTGCTACAGTATGCTAGGAAGCTACTGTTCCTCTGTATATTTAATATAAACCAGTCTTGAAACACTAACTGAACATAAATTAAAAACTTTGTCATTAATATTATTTCACTCTGGAATCTCCATTATTAGAATAATGGGGCACGGAGCAGAATGTACATTCTTACATTGCTTTGTGAAACTTGGCATCTGTCAGTGTCATATAAAACATATCAAAAAAGCAGCACTACCAGTTTTAGCACAAATATTTAAAGTAGTTCAGTATAAACTTTACGTCCAAATAAAGTCTACTAATACCCAGCAAGCAGTGGCGCAGCTGCATTAGCTCATGTAATGTTTCACACATGGAAACCAAGATGCAAAGATTACCTCATTTATGGTAACACTCATAAACTACACAGTACACAGTAAACATGTCTACCCAGCAAATTAAAATATCACTGCACTATGCAGCAGCTGAAGCTATCCAGAACCTGTTTATAATCCAATAGAAACAGAAATTTGTCTTCAGTTCTAGAAACAGGGGGGAGGGGGACGAATCAAAGTCTAAGTAAAATAAACTGCACTGCAAGTGTCACTTGCCCCAAGACTTCCTGCTTCCCACAAAAGACATGCAACCATTCTGGAGATCAAAGGTCACAGCTTTACAATAGAATACATTGTAAATACGTTTAAAATAATTGAATACAACTGCAACCCAAGGACTCATTTATAGCTTGCTAGGAAAAAAATATAGCTGTTTTAAGTCATTCCCGTATATGAACTGAAACCTGCATTATAAGACTGCGTCTGCTTCCAAACTACCAGATCACCACCTGCATACCAGTTGGATTTGGTCATTCCACAGCCATCTAAATAATGAAATGCTTCTGAGTAAATTACATGCCACCATTGTTTTGATTATCCTCCACAATGTCTGGAGGAGCACGGCCGTAACTGCTGCCAAGGGACAGGGCACCCCCCAGCTTTCCTGGGATCTGAGGCTCATCCCTACGTCCCTGCAGAAGTGACAACCACTTCCTCTTGCTGCAGCATCAAGCATGGGCACAAATGCTGGAAATATTCGCCCGCAAGATGATTTCTTTCTCGTGCTGTACTAATCAAACTGAATCTCCTTCTTACACAGTGCCTGGGGCAGTGACTGTCTAACCAAGGGGCATGGCACAACACTCTCTTCCATTCTGCTGGTTTCCAAGATGCAGGATTATGTGTCCCAGAAAAATCAGCATTTAGCCTGTGGTCAGAGGCACTGCCAGAGTGTCACCTATGTGAGCAGGAAAACCTGAAGTTAGGGATGTACCTCCTAGGTAACTATATCTACCTGCTCGTCTTCTTTTTATTTTTTAATCACTCTCAACATTTGCTATGGCAATAAAGCTATCAAACACAGCCACATATTCCTCTCCAATTTCATAAACTCATTTTTATTCAGTAACAGAAAAGGCCTGTTTTTTCAGAGGCTTCCCCCCACCAAGTCAGCTTCTGAGCTCAAACAGCTCAAAAATTTTTTGGAAAATGAGCATGCACAACACATACCTTACAATTTATTACAGCTGTTTTTGCAGACCACAGACTCATTCACAATTTACAATAGGCACTATTTTTCAACCAGCCAAAGCAATTATGTCATACACGTCCACATTCAGTATCAACAAGTAAAATCTTTAGAATTATGACAGTTAATAAAAGCTCCTACAGCTCTGCTCCAAAACCCTGCACAAGTTTTAATGGGATAATCCTCTGAAAGAAAACTATCACCTGAAAATTATGTTTACTAGGGCTTATCTGGCATGTGATCTGCCTCGTATTAGTAAAGCTCAAACACTCCCCTTCAGGGCGTAATAAATTTGGAGGGTTTTAGGGATTTGTTAATATATTTTCTATCTCACCAGGATTAAAAGCAGGAAATAATTCGATGATATTTACTTATCTCTGTTGTTAACCTTAGTTACCTCTATTAGACCAGCAATTATGCCACTACAAAACCATAATCACCAGTCACAGCAAAAAGACAGTTCATCCCCAGACTGAATTGATGCTCATTTTAACAATCACACGTGAACAATTAACTACTGCCTCCTCCTTAAATCAGTGGTTCTCAACCTGTGGTTTGCAGATGCCTTTGGTCTATGGAATATTTCTAAGAGACCACAAAGGGTAATTAAGGCAAGTCTTGGCTTACTGTCACTCAGCTGAAATTTGCTATCCAAGAAAATGTACCCTCAATGGAAGATTTTATGGGGTCTCAGGAAAAAAATCTGCTGGCAAGTCACTGCCACAGATATTTTCTTACGTGACAGAAGCAGACCTTGGAACTTTTACGATAGTTTTGACCTCTTAACTGCTGCAGGTGAAGAGTTTTCGCCACAAAACTGCAAGTCTGAAACAATTAGGAATTCCAGAGTAATGTGATTTCTGGTGGAACATTCACCTCTGTAGGCAGGGTCTGGCAGATTCATTGTCTTTTTTCAGTTCCTTGTTCTGGTAGTGCTTATGGCTGTTAACAGGAGCCTACTGACTACCTGTAGTCCATAAAACCAGATTTTACCCAGGAAAACATGTCACTGACAGCTTAAGTCTCAGAGTACCCTCTTTTGTCCTGTTGCGTATTACTTATTCTGAGTGATAAATTCCATGTTTTTCTTGGAAAAATCCTTTATGTAGGCAACTGCATAACAACTGTCCACTAATACCTAAAAGGAATTTCTGGTTTTAAAAGCATATAATTAATTCTTTCCCACCTTCTTCCATCAAAACAAACCAGCCTCACATACTCTGTAAAAGAAAAAAAAGAATCTACCTAGCCATATTTAAATATGTTTACATGTATATTTACCCCATTAGGGGAAAAGTATATTGAATACTTCACCTTAGTTTGAAAGAAAGTTCTACCTAAAAGCAAATATGACTTTAAAATCTTCAGCAATAGAACGGATGTATATATTTATGTATGTGTATATATATATGTCAATTTTTTGGTAATGCACTTTCTTATCACTCTGGTGTTCAGAGCAAACTTCCCTCTTCCTATCTCTTCATGGAATGCCAAATAATCATACTGGGCATAGATAAAAAAAAAATTGTACCTTCACATTAACAGAAGATAAATAATATTGAAAATCCAGAGTCCATTTATTTGTGTCATGGAAAGACTGGTAAGATCTTTATCAGAGCTTCTCCGTCTTTAGATATTGGGATCCCATTAAATAATGAAAAAGAGTTTCATGTCCCATTCTTTACGAAGAGAGTGGCTATGTTATTTTTCAATGTATTTAAAAGAGAAAATATTTTTGCATCACACTCAACTTGTCCTGGAAAGATGGATTTCATCCTTGCTACAGGACTGCCATCTAATTCAGTGCTAATTACTCATTAGCCAATCTATATTTTTGGGGGGTATCTAGTTTGATACAAAGGTTTCTCAAAGTGTGATTAGTTCCATAATTATTTTCACCAGATTTCATGGTCAGGTAAGATTTGCTGAGGTTTCAGCTGCAATATTGACTTAAGCAGTTTCTGCCCTGTCACACAATTTCTAGACTCTCCTTCTTGACACCCAGTTATACAAACACAACTGTCTGCTGGGCTGAATGGCAAAACAAATGAGAACTGACCCAAACTAAAACCAACATTTTATCTTTTCTTTCAGAATCTGCAGAATGCTTAATACCCTGAAAAATGCCACCTCTTAATACTTTCAAAACAGACACAGATAGTTAGCAGGGATGATAGGCAAGCATCTTTTGTCTCCTCTGCATTTATAAAATAGAAAAAATACATTTGCCTCATCACATGAAGGTCATGTAAAGGTAACTTAGTAATGTCTGTGGATGATTCAGATACTGCTGAGTGAATATCAAAGAAAAGACCATGTAGGATGCTTTTTTTAGAACAGAGTTCAAACAGCATGCAATAAATAGGGTTTAAAGCTATATAAATGTAGCAGTATGGAGAAGGAACAGAGCAATGCATTAAATGAGCTCTGTCCATCTACACTGAATAAAGTCAGCATAAAACAGCAGCATATGATCATTTAGTTAGACATTATGTGTTGAGGCATTAGCTGAAGGAAAATAGGTATTCATCAGATATAGGTACAGTTTCATTTTGTTTTTCAAGTACTAGAAGTCCAGGAAGTTATTCCACAAACCTTCCAAAGACGGAAAAAGAGGAGTCCTTTATTGTATGACATAGTGTGTGAATGTGTCTATGCAATCTGCAGTTGGTTTCCAATCTCATTAAAAATCCCAGAGCAGTAGTTGGTGTAGGACCACCATTCTGAGAGAATTCACAACCAAAATACACTTTCCTAATGTTTTCCTATTGCTGCCATTGTGGGAAGGCCCTTCAGCTAGCAAAGCAAACAACTGAAGGATGTGAATTCAGACACGTAATGACTGTAAGGTCAGCACATGACCGCCAAGCATTCATGACCCCAAATTAAGAGGTATTACCCTCTATCTACTAATCCTTGGGTCACAAATGTACAGCCTTCTCCAAGAACATTAAAAATTCCTGAAATTCGCTTACAGCCCACTGCTTGAAAGATGGAAAGCTAACATGCATGAAGTGATCAGATAAGTGAAAGGGGCAGTTCTGTTCTCAAATACCATATTAAAAATGCCATGTCTTTCCATCACCTTTTCTGTTAATGAAGACTACAATTTTACATCAAGGTAATAGAGAAATACAACTATCTCCTGAAAATAAGAACTTTAATTTCACAGATTCTAACATTCTAAATCCTGAACAGAATTTTGAAGGAAAATGAAAACAGAAGCAGCATTCACCTTAGTAGAAAATGCAATCAGAAGGTATTTCTAGTAAAATCACACCACATGTGACCCATAAATTAAGTTCTACATTTTAGCATGGTGGCTTTAGTTTTTAAGCTATGAGAGACTATTTTTATCAGTCTTAGTGTTTTCACATCATATAGAACATATGAGAGGCTGCAAGCCATTCTGCTTGTAAGGTTACACAAACGTTTTTCCTGAGAATAAAATTCCAGCTTTTTATGCCATCTGAATGTTAACATCCAAAATTTACTTGTTAAAATTAATTGCAGCACCTGCATTTCCCATACCTCATTGTTACCAAAAAAATTTGCACTTTTTTTAGAAGAAGAAGATACTTCAGGATTGAGTCCTTTGTGGAGACCAAAGTTGTGTTATCTTCTAGGTGTTACTAGAGCACATTACAAACTTCATACCTAGTACATGAACCAAACATTTCAGGAAGATATCGAATAGATTTCATTTTATGTTCCTGAATTAGGATCTCCATGCAACTACTGGAGACAGTAAAGCTGTCTCCATTTATCAATCCACCCATATCCCTGTAATTTTTGTATTTACAGATAGTAACACAAAAAAAATAAACCTCAGAAAAACTGAACTTATCTGGCCATATCTGTTGATTCCTCTGTAAAGTTTCACATTAATTTCTTGTGAAATTCTCTGCTTCACTGCCTGTATCACAGCTTTCTGCCAGCAAGCTTCATTGCCACTATTCATGTGACACTAACCTTTTTAGCCTCTGCAGAAAGTGATCTTCGGACTGGAAAACCCCAATATGTGGCATTTCATTGCAGTCTATAACTGTCCCTGACAAACAAATTTTAGGGACTACTTCAGTTGGGTTTTTCTCCTTCCTTACTCCCTCACTTCTTGCTACATCCCAAACCTCATGATGAAAGGAGCAGGAAAAAGGGGAATGTTTCAGTCAGAGATGTGTGATTACAGAAGAAGCATCCATCTCTAGGAAACCCTGTGGCTCACTTCAGGGAACACCAATGGAATACATTCCTTACCTTCCTCCTGCACTGGGACTCGCTGCTCTTAGGGAAGTGACAAAACTGACATAAAACAGAGATGGCCATCTGGCGAGACCCAGCCTGCCAGGCGGTTTTATCTGATCCCCGAGCACGCCTGCCCATCGCCAGCCCAACCACACCGAGGGTAATGTTTATACATGCTGCAGGACAAGGGTGCATAAAAAAAAATACAAATCAGCAGGATTTAAAGCACTGGAAATAAAACTGACCTAATGTGACTGTGCTGATGTAGCCAGAAACAAAACCGATGCTGAGTACACAGGATTTATTCATTTCAAGTGCACAGCCCAGCTCATGTCAGTCTCGGTATCAAAATGGTAGCAAAACCAACACAAGTCAGCACACTGCTTACACCTTGGGTACAAGGGCCTATAAATGGGTTACAATCAGGTTAGATGACATGTTCCAAGGGAGGAATCTCAGCAAAAGCAAAATTTCTCATTAAATGGTCACCCGTGGTTACAACAATGCAAAAGAACTTCCCTCTATATTTGGGAAAGAAACGTCCAAACCCAAAAGAATAAACCTAAATGTTGCTCTCTTCTAAAATTATTCTAAAGCACTAATCCACACAAGGCAAAACTGCAACTGAGGTACAGTTCAACAAAGAAGAATAAAGGCAGAAAGGAACACAATCTACCAAAAATCTGCAAAGAGCTCAGATCTGTCAGCACTGACAGCAAAACTGGGCTTAAAATGGATGTGACCTAAGTTTGTATGCAGCTCTGGAATGGCTTTTACTCATAGTTTAATTCTGGTGTACACACAGCCCAAGGGTGTGTCTGCATGATGGGCTTGCATCAGTCTGAAGGGAGGATATTGACAGTGCAGACGTCCAAGTCCACGCAGTAAAGGCTGCTCATCACGTGCTTTTAGGATCTTAGAGAAAGGCTTAATAAAGTAAATGACTCTAAATCAAACATCTTTGTGATTATGCAGCAAATTTTAATTCTTAGGTTATTTATATTAGTTTAGGCAAAATATATTATGAAAAGCCTGTTGTTAAAAAAGTTATCCTGTGATTTACTATGAAAGCAGAACACTCCAGCAGCTCCTGGAGCATGCTTTCACCGTCCTCCACTCCTAATCCTCATTACAAAGTTCTTATTCTGCCTCAGAAAGCAGATGGCAAGAGATAATGTCAGTAACAATTAGGGGGCTTCACTGCCCTTAAGGACTCTTCTGCTATATATTTGTAATACTTTTTTTCAGAGATTTTTAGAAACAAGATACTTTGTACTATTTTTTTCCTAGCATGTGCTTTGGAACATCCTCAAAACAATTACACAGGTTTTGTGTTGGTGTGGGGGTTTAGGTTTTTTTCCTTTAAACAATGGAGAATGTTTGGGGTTTTATTAATTAAAAATAAACATTAGAAATGAAGGTTCCAGCATTATTTTCATTCTACACATTGCAAAACTAAACCCACTTGAATTTCCTAATATTTTAAATCAATTTTCTCTAAACTACTTGCATGCTGCTGAACCTTTCGTGTTTTTGTAAGCCCAAACTCTCACTAACAACTAACTTGGATCGGGTCCAACATTTAACTGTAGTTTAGAAAATCCTTTCTATTTGGATAAGGACAAACACAAGGGACCTCATAAGAGTATATATTATGTCACTTCATCAATGCAGAATTTTGTCTGCTAACAACCTATTTGAATGCCAGTTATACTTTTGCTATTATTAATATCTTTAATGTTGCTTTACAAGCTGTTGCTTTTTATTAACAATACTAGTCTACCTAAATAAAATCCAAATAGGAAGTAAGATTTCAGAATGAAAGAAAAAAAGCTGAGATTTCACATAATTTTTGTAGTGGAGATTTATTTTGAAACTTTAGTGTTCAAGAAAATTTCTCTCAAAGAGAAATAAGCCAGGCTGTCTTGGCTTTAGAGCCTTCTCTGAGTTACATAAATATATCTCTATAGATATAGATATATTATAAATATATCTCTATAGATATAGTGGAGGGTATATCTCTATAGATATACCCTCCACTATCCTCCTACAAAGCAGCTACAGTAATGGAAGATACACCTGCTCTCTGTTGCTTATTAAAGTTTCCCCCTCCCAAAATTCTGCTCCTCAGATCTGCTACAGACACTGGCAAATGAGGGCTCCCTAACGTGTTTCAGCTAAACTGATCCTAGATCAGCAGCCAAAACATTAAGTACTTAAACTAACCTGGAAAGGATCAGGTGAGCACAAGCATGAGAAACTCTAGCTCTGATGTTTTTTACTAATGGTCCTTTACTTCATGCTTCAAAAGCAGAACAATTGTATTGATTTAAATTGCAGATTATAGAATATTCATGGCTATTTGAGAATGAAATAAGGAAATTAAAACTGGCCCTTTATTGGTTTTGGTTCTGTAGTTGACTCTATACCTCACAAATGTTACTAATAGATCAGCAAGTATTTACTTAAAGGGGGACTTTGTAGCTAGCATGAGTAGACTTTTAACTAATAAAGATCGAGAATAAAAATTACAACCCAAGAGATCTGGGGCTGCACGAATTCCTTCACAAAGAGAAACTGGGAAAAGAATTCACAGTCCTTTATCATTTAGGGGTGGACCAACGATCTGACCAAAGGAACCAAGTGCCCAGTACATTTATGACTTGTGTGAGCATGACCTGGGTTGTCAAAAACCTGCATTTTTTTTCTCAAGTACATACTCTTTTCTTGACTGATGGGCTATAGTTTGGCCTCTCCTTAAACCAAAAGGGCTACACCTGAACTTCCAATTAAAGAGTAACAACTGGCAGATGTGAGGGACCATCTAGCAGGAGGCTGATGCTGAGCAGATGGGCTGGGGTGCAGCAACCTTTTCCATCAGTTTCCACCCACTGCTTTTGCAAAGGCGCATAATCACCAGGAGCCTGACACCGCCCTTCCCCAGGCAGCAGCACGATACTCCCTGCAGAGCACAGAGCTGCTATCATCAAACTGGGACCAGGAACGGGGCTAACTAGAGCCTGGCTAGCTCCACAAGCCCACACTACTGACTGCTGCTTAGTGAGATAACTTTGACAAGGGCAAACGGTTTCAGAGGTTTTCACTCCAGAATGCTTAGTCCATTGTAGTGCAGCTCACTATGCCATTTTCTGTGCAAGCGCCATAAGTGGGAAAAAAATTTGTAAGTCAGGTCACTAAAATAATAACTTTTGTTAGAAGTAAGGCTTTTTCATGTCATTTCAGTTTAAAGCACAGCTTCATAAATATCTGTTCCTGAACAAAGACACAGGTGGGGAAATTTGGTGAGAGATAGGAAGAAGAGGTGGGGAGCTCTACTTAGATACATCCCTTAAGTTTTGAACCATGTCTTCAGATTTTTCTTTCTATAAAGCCTAAAGATCTGTTCCAATGACTAAAACATCATTAATTTCATAAGGTTAAGAAAAAGATACTTCAATTTACTAGAGCACAAAGAGGTGGGTACTATTTCTGTCACATATTTCTCTGAGCTTGTCTTAACTGCTGAATGTAAGATCTTGTATTTCACATGATTTGTACCACCTAACAAACTAAGTATCTTTTTATTTGTATAAATGTCCCTCTCTGATTTCTGAGTATCGTTGTTACACTCCTGAGTCTAATTACACACTTTTTCAAAAAGATTGCCCTATAGCAAAGTTAAATTTATCACTTCATGAACAACTTTTATGTCCTCACGTTATGAAATAAAGCATGCCATTTCCTGATGCATCTTCTTAGTACTATACATTATACTGTAAGGTTTTCTTATGCTCTTTCTTATCTCCTCTCTTCTAGGAACAAGAAACTCTTTCCTCATACAAGAGTTCCTCCTACATCCATATCATTGTCATAAGCTTCCTCTGTACCCCAGATGGTTTTAGCAACATTACTCTTCCTCATCCCAGGAGTGGAGTCTTGCCAGGGAACAGCACAGAAAGCAAAGCCTCAGCTGACTTCTTTTTGTATCCTTCCATGTAGGGCACAGATGGTCAGGTTTCCTCAGCCCCTCCCCTTGTTCAGCTGAAAACCACAGCTCCATGTATGCAAATATTACCAAATTCTCACTTCCTTTTCCAACACTTAGGGTGGAAACTTCTCTACACTGACTCTATTATAAATAATTTATTTTGAGCCACCCACTAAATTCAAGTTTAGCAGCATGTTTTCCCATATGATCCATAAACAGACACGAAAACAAATCAAACAACACCGTATCCTACCAGGTCTCTCACCAGTACATTCGTTGTATGCAAGTCCTGACCTTACAGGAGGAACAACTTGGATATTTTTTGTAGGCAACTTCCAATCACAGACTGTAAGTTTCAGTAAATAGAGTAAAAAACTGCCTTCTCTTTCAAAGTTTTTTTTTCCTTCCTTACCACTACTGAGGTTGTGAAGCAATTTTTACGTGTTAATCAAAATTCTTGATACATTTTCACCAGTATCAGTCCAGGAACAGCATTTGCAGAACAGACAAAGAGAAGACAGACAGATTTAGTGAACACCTGTTAAATGGGGCAGTGGCTCCAGCACAATTGTTTCCCACTTCATTTCACACAGTAATAACTTTAATGTCCTCCATGGAGTCGCTTCCAAACACCAGTTCTACAACATCACACAACAAAAGAACTGAAAGCAAATTTAATTGTCTAGATTGTTTCTATTCATCTTTTTTTTGATAAAAGAAAATATACCTACTTTAGTTTTCTTTTTTTTTTTTAAACTGTATCTACTCAAACTCTGTTACTATTCAACATTTTATAATCTTTCCCAACTGCATAACATCCTCCTCCATGTTTTAATACTTATCTTTGCTATGGTAAATTCTCTTACCTCATTAGAAAATCTGCATACCCCATCACTCTCTTTAAAGTTCATACTTTTAGTTTAGGCTTTGTTTCCTTTTGACTCTTATACAAGTATCTAGGCTTTTCTTACTGTTTAATATCCTTGTTTAATTTTTCTCTCATTTAAAATATTTGTACATTTTAGTTTTATTCCTGCTCACCTCATTTAGTTTCAGACTTCACTAAGACAGACACATTACACATATATGTGTAGTGTCCTAACAATTGGAAATTAGTTAAAACTATTTTTAGAATGTGATAGGTTATGGAGGCTTTTTAAAGGTGAGAGAATTAGGCTAGCCTTATTCAAGACCTTAAATTTTTGTAATATGAAGTGTGGCAAATTTTGATACCAGCTTCTTTAACTATTTCTTCCACAATAGCAAAGACAAACACACTGTCTATGATTCCATTATGTTTTCTTCATTCAGGAAGAATGGCATTTATCCCACTTTCAGAATTTATTGAAATGCAAGCATGTGTGGATTTTTTTTTTAATAATTTTACACTGTTTACATTCTTGAAGTCCAGAGTTTGGCTGCAATTTCTATAAAGTAACTTGCACACAGTTTAAAGAGATGTTAGGAATTGCAAACAAGATGTAAAGAAGGAAATGTTATGGAAAAAACAGATTTTACAACCTCCTTTCTCTTCCTATTTGCAAAGCTGTATTGGATAGAAAATAGATCAATGTTTTGACTAGCAAATGATGATCCACTACCTAGGTTACTGTTTTCATTGAAAAGGCAAAAAACCAGTTTCTTCCATCATCACACATATTTTACTATGTATTAACTTTGTCCTACAGATGCATCTACCCAGTGTATTCCATTATATATATTATGCAAATCCCATCTCTCAGTATTAGCCTATTTTGCTGTATTATGAAACCCAAAGTGAATGCTTTCAGCATTCTTACCTTCTCTTCAAAAGCATGGTTTGAATTCACTTTTAATTACTTCCCTCATATTCTTGAATATATTTTACTCTCTCTGTATAGTAGTCTTCTTCACAAATTAAATCAATAAAAATTCATACATGAAAATTAATAAAGCCACTATTCCAACAGAACGAGATTTAAATAAACATGAATTTCTGGCCATATTTCTTAGATGGCACTTCAATAAAGATAAGTTATTCGTATACACAGGGAGTCAATTGTACACACAGAAAAATTAGTGTACATTTTTTATTCACAGATTTTCAGAATCTTTTCTAATAGGCCATATATCACATTCCCTTAGAAATATTTCCTCCTTACTTTTCAAGAATGTCTTGTATTGAATGATTTTTTAAATCTTCCCTCCAGAATACCCACAGATTAGGTTTTCACCTGCACCAATTTCACCTATGTGAGATTATGCTGGCATTGCTAAGGTTATTCTACACTTACCTTCATATCAGATCTGAATAAAGTGCTTCAGAGTGGGTAAAAAGTCTCATTCCCCTCCCTTTCTATGCTAATAATCAGACCTGTACATGATATTATTAAATCAAAAGACTGCTTACAATTACCCAGGTTTTTTGATTCTATGTTTTTTCATTCAAATGTTTCTATGTCAAAGACAACAAAGGTTCCAACTTTTAGGCAGTGATTATAAAAGCACAAAAAATCCTGCACAAGCACAGATGATGAAATTGTCACGCGTGTGCTGAGCTGGCAGGAGATGACCCTGAGTGGTGCAGGAACACAGATTTACTAATGCACCACTCAGCTCAAATGCAAAAGCAGACAGCTTTAAGATAGTGCTGGTACTCCACACAGAAAAACTGCAAGGGAAAACCAGATAAGCACTAGAACTGCACACTGCAGTCATGGAAGCACTTCTTCAGGAAAGGAGGAATCCTGCTGCTTCATTCACACACCAGCCTACACTCCCTTCAACTGTTTAAGAGAGCACCTGTGCCCCTCTGCCTGCTAAGTGCACACACAGAGGAGACCCTATGCTTCCCAGCACTGCCTTGTTTCCATAGATGAGGAAGGGGGAAAAAGCATTAAACAATATCAACCTGTAATACAGATGAAATCCAATATGCCAGCAGACTGGACCTTCCACACCCAACTTTGCAGAAGAATACTATTCCTGACTGGAATTAGATCGCTGCATTTCTGAGACTTCCATGGATGGAAATGTTTATTTTGCCTGATACAAGGAACCTTACTTCCTGCACAAAACATTTTTCATGGTTACATCTTGAAAAACCATAAAATGGATGTAGCATGGTGCTTTAAGATTCACTGGCAATAGTTACGTTTAAACATATAGCTATTTTAATTGCATTAACATATAGCTATTTTAATTGCATTATGCGCATTCGTTGCATAGAAGTAAAAGTATTTGTCAGGAAAAGCAAAGTTACAGATTACTTTTATAGCTATCTTTTCTATAATAATTTATGAAAATGATTTTTGCTAAAAATTATAATACTTGTAGAGTTAATAGACATCCTCCATTCAGAGGCTATTGCATAGATCTTGTTTTGTATATAGATTATAATCTTCAAAGAAAAGCCACAAGAAATCACCAAATATCAGAAACAGAAATGGAAGTAACAGTTCAGAGTCTGAAAGAGTCTGAAAGAACTGGTATCAAAATTTTCAAATTCTGTGAACATCCCACGTCAGCTCGGATTGCTGGAAGCATCTTCATCCCTTAGTGTACACAGCTCCATCTGCATTCCAGCTTTTTAAGACCACATCCAATTCTATGAAGACCAGAATCACAAAGTAGGTGCTGCACAGATTACAACTCTGATGTTGCTGGTTAAGCCTGGTTTACATTTTACCCTTTTTCCTGCTCTCTAATGTTTTCAACATATTGAATAAGTCAGCTGTTATCAGGAATACACAACTAATGATCTAGCAATCTATTACTAGTAATCTCCACTTCTAAGCCTTAATTCACATAGATCATATCAAATTATGGTATGAATTGCTGTAATACATTTTCAAATACACAGCTGTGGAACCAGGAAAAATACCACAGAGAGATTTTTCCAAGATAATACAAAAAAAATCCAGTACATTCCAAGTTACAGGCTATAACTCAGTATCTATATTTGACTAAATGCAATAGTTTTAAGAGACTGAAAGTAGCATAATGTTTTCAAAACCGAGTGTTGATTTTTTCACCCAACTCACAAAACCTGCAGTTCTGAGCATTGTTGTGTGCTAGTTGGCAGGGATGTTGCTTTTTCAGTGGTGCCTGGTATAAGATGGAGTTGCCTGCGCTAAGAAGTAATGCCCCACATAGACTGATAAATGATCCCCTAATTCCCACTGGAGATTTTTCTTACTTTAGATGGTTCTTAACACTGTGCTCCACTAAAATGTGTATTGGAGCAAATGACTGCCCTACCCTTTCTCTCCATTTTGCTTTTCATGGTTCTGCCACAGTTACTTTTGTGTACAGCATCTTTATGTATTTAAGCATTTCATTTGTTACAGAAAGCATCCCAGCTTCCAAAACCTACATTTTCAATTATTTGAAAATTGGATTCAAAACTTTCAGTCCAGCTCAGTAATCTCATCACTTTTCTAATTTGTCTTGCATTTTCCCTAGCATTGAATGAAATGGATAAACCCCAAATCATGAAAGGACTAACTCTGCGATAAAGCACTAAAATACTTAAATTGAGATATATTGTGGAAAGCTGTCTTGACAGACCTCAATGACTTCATTATCATTGCAGCAATCTAATTCTCAAAAAGCGGAGGCTCATCAAAGCTGTGTGAAATTTAGTTATTATCTGTTGATTAATGGTTTCAAATTAATTTTTCCCAATTCAGACATCCAACTTTCAATGACAGGACAAAATAGATTACTTTACGATGCAGAACAGAACTTCCTGATTGGGATTTTTAGCTATTCCCAACTATCAATGGGATGTGTAGGGCTTTTCCCTGGGTTTCACATGGTCTTTGTGAACGTCTGCTTTTTCATGCATCATACAGAGGGCATTTAAAATTTCTATCAGCTTGAATGCGGTAATTGTCTCTAGGTCCAACACGTGAAATTAAATTTCTAAAATAGAAAACTGTTCTAAAGGAGAGCACCTAACATAACTAAGACTGTGAAGCCAAGAAAAGATGCCACAATAATCTAAGTTTTAAAGGTTATGTCTGTTTCTGTTTGACAACTGCTGCTAAAGGTTTTGTTTGGGACTTCTGTATCCAAAGCACATCTGAGCATCTATCTCTTGATATTCTCCCAAGTTCACTTCCCATTCCTATTTCCTGTAGGTCTTTCAGAAGCATTGGAGAACCAAAAGTTGTTAGGTTTTTTTATTAGGTATCAGATGAAGTTTGCATCCTCCCCTTTGCTCACATACTAAATGCCTAAAGATACTACAATTTGGAAACAGTGAAGTAAGGATGCAACAGCATGTTGCATTTGAGATTTTTCGGTTTTGTTGGGGGGAGGAATTATAATTTTATCTTGTTTAAAAGCCTGTGGGTGTTTTACTCTTATTAAGCGAATACTATAATTCTTATTACACACGTATTTATAAAATTATGAATTTCGACAATAATACAATTATTGTTAACTGCACCTGTATAAAATGAAAAATGTTTAGAGCTTTAGAGGTATATAATAGGGTTTCAGAAGGGTGAAAATACCTTCTGAAAGGTATTCTTCTTTTCCATCAAAATTTGGACCGTCTCAGAGAGAAATACCCCCCTACTGATTTGTTTATTATAAAACATTGTATATTACAGACTAATACAAAATACCAACTATATGCAGAAGCCATAGGTGCACTTTGGAGTTCTTTGTATTGCTTAGAATGACATCCTGATGCTACCATTTAGCTCATGATGACATTCCATCAATCAAAATCCAGTTTTAATTATACACCATTCTGCTTTTTCTCTCAGAGCAAACACAGAGGAAATGCAACGACCTATTTCAATTAAAATACACACTCCATAGAATTAAAAATAGGTTGGAAATCACTTTTAAATCAGCTATCAGGCTGTCAATTAATGCTCTGAACCCCTGCTATTGACCCAGTACTGTACAAGCTGTTATTATGCACTGTCCTACATATCATCTGTTCCCCGTGCTGCTCTGTTCCAGAAAGACAGACAGCTGCAACAGAATATCCCTGTTCAACCTGAGGACCATCTGACTTTAATTGTAGCACACAGCTTGATGTGGATCTGGTTATGAGAAGCCGAAGTATCACACTGTAATAATCTGGAAAAGCAGAAACCTGCCAACACAAGGCTGCAAACAGGGGCTTGGGCTGTCTGGCTGCCTGATGGGCTGCAGGAAATATGATTAATGAGCAAGGTATAATGATATCAGGAACCCGATTAGCACCACAAAAAGGTCACAGATCAAAGTAGTATGCATTTCATGAGCTCCAATCGTTGAATAAGATCTGGGGACTTAAAGAGGTAAACTCAAATGCAAAGGGAAAAATATCAGTGTGTCAGAGCTTACAAAATGAGCACTTGGAAGACTGTAATCCCTATTTTGTCTGAACCAGGAGGCAGCAAGGAAATATTAGCTGAATACATCAGCCCGTGCCACATTGTAGCAAGCTTTTCTTGATCATATTAGTGTGGATTTGAGCTTTAAGCATTTTTCCTAAACACACCTATTCTACTTGAAGAAGAAACTATGCTGATTTGATGTTGATGGTATTCAATCCACCAAATATTAACAAGGAAAAGCAATTTCATATTAGTGTGTAATTTTCTCAGTGTTATTCCACTGCAAAAGTAGCAGATCACAGAGGGCATCATCCACACCAGCCAGGCCCACTACCACCAGGATAAGTTTAACTGTGTCAGACAGAAGCAGTTAATGTAATTCATTGGCAGAGAGATTTAAATTTAATGCTACCAGACCGACCAAAACTTGGTATCTTAATCACAGAAACAGTATCAGGGACCTACAGCTGTAGGTCCTACCCTTTTGTTAACACTGGACATCATTCGGATGATGTCTGGCACACTTTAATACCAACACTTGATAAATTATTTCTTACTTTTGTAATTATCCCAAGCCTTAAAAAAAGAATCAAAATTTTTTCTGTCCAATTAATACTTGAAAACTGTAAAAGTTCACACTGAGAATATTGCACAAGTAAGAGGTATCAAAGAGAGCTGCAAGAAAGGCAGACATGAGCAGCAGATTGGGAAATAAAATAAGAATGAGGGAATGGTAGGTCAGAGCATACAGAGAGGTGAGGGTGAGAAAAACCTGGCCCGTGGCTTGAAATGAGGGGAAAAAAATTAAGAGCTAACATCTTAGACAAGGAGCAAGTGGGAGATTGAGAATAACTTCACAGTGGGGAAAGCCAGATCTGTAATTAATAGAATAAAAGTATATTTTAATGCAAAAGCTTAAACACCAGAGTTGTGAGAGATCAAGGCCACCATGTGCCTTTGACAAGTCTGCTCAAGAACACAGCTTTGCATTTCCCAGATTATTCTAAGCACCAGCACATGCCAAGCTCACAGAAGTGTCAGGCTACCTCCCCTGCCTATCACCTATCACCACAACTGTGAGATCAAAAGCTGAGTTTCAATATGGTTTGCCAAGTAGTCCTGCTAAATGTTACTGTATTTCATATCTCATTTAAATAAAATTCTCACATACATATGGATGAAGGAAAACACAAAATCCACCCAACATTCTTTGTGATTACTGTGGTGCATCTATCACTGCCTGCAGGAATCTAGGCCACACATCATTTCTGAAAACCATGGTATCATGTCACCAGTAGAAGTGCAGTGTCAAACATTCTAATTAACTTCTGAACCACAGATTTCTTCTGATGAGAAGGCTCTCCAGGGTTAGGAAGTCTGATGTGCCACCAACAACTGAACTTTTTTGATTCCCATTTCCTAAATTAGGAGTATCAGGATGTTATCCAGATAAGCCTCGTATCTGAAAGGTTTTTGAGAGTTTCCACGCCTTAATTCCGTATTTCCCAGTTAGCTATCTACCACATGAAAACTGCAGCCTCATATTTCTAGATTCGCTAGGAAAAGCTTCTGTTATTTATTTCAGAATGCCATCAATGCAGAACTGTTTCATTTTGAGAAGAGCCTTACATAGCTTTTGAGAATGTGCTGAAACACCACCAGTGACAGTGTAACAGTTATTCTGTAATTCACTGCACTGCTCAGAGGGCACAGTGAAGACAGGCAGTGCTAACAACTGGATTTCCCAAAACAGGGAAGAGAGCAGTAACACAGGTTTGAGAATGAAGCAGGCAAGGGAGAGTTTACTTTTATTTTCTTGTAAAAAAGTCTCTGAAAAATATCAATTTAATGGAAGAAATGGAAGAGGTAGAAGAAGATTGAAAACACCTCTTTGGAGTTATATGGACACTAAAATTAAGTGATCTCAAAATCACATTTAAGTCATTGGAGTGACAAATATTTTTATGATTAAACAAAGCTTTTCAAGCCTTCTGTAAAGTGAGGATTTTATTAGTTCTTTAGACCCACAAGAGCTGACATAGAAATAGGGTAAGATCTCCTGTATATTTAGACCGCACTCAAACTTTTTTGAGCAAATATAAGAATGAGAATACTATATTCCTTTTTTCTTCCTACATTTGAAAATCTATATCTTCAGATAATTTCAGACATAGTTCTATGTAGATTATAAATATATATTGCAGGCAAAGATCCAAATTATTTCAGAAGAGCCTTGCAAGACATAAGTGACTGGACAATAGAAGAGAGCCATCTTACCAGCCTGTTTATGCGAACAAATTCTTCTGGGGTTTTCGCCCACGGTGGAAGCTCAACATCAGACACCACTGTTCCATCATCCATCACTCCCAGGTTGTAATTGTTGCTGTTGACAAATATCTCTGGGAGGTAATAAAATTCAGGAATCAATTCCTGTAAATAAATGAAAAACAATGCTATGTTATAAATTCTGTCAGAGGATGCACGGTGTCACGTTAAAAAAAGAAATTATTAGGATGGAATTAAGCTAAGAGAATACACAAAATTCTCCTACAGACATCCCCCTTCTTCCCTAGAAGGGTCTCCTTCTGCACTTTCTAAAATTTAAACCTGTAGATATGATGACTCCTTAGCACACTTTTAACATGACAAAGAACTGAGACACAACAGGCTATAAAACAAAAAGTCAGAACATTGGTTTTGGTTGCATATTATGCACCGAGAAACTTACACAACCAAAGTAACAAACATCACATGGCATAGATAATATTTAGTGGAAAGGTACAGACAGTCAGTGGTGGTAAAAAGTTGTGGAAAACTGATTCTTTCACATTTTAGTACAATACACATTTTAAAGTGCTAATGCACAATGGCAATCTACAGTTGGGTGAAACCAGCACCACGGATATTAATTACGAAGGTGTGAAACGCAGTTATATTGGTATTCTCTCTAATGTAAAGGGTCTAAGAACCTAATGTTTAGGTTATTACCTAAGATTGTTCAACGCTCAGAAATAATTTTTTTGTAAATTCTAAAATACCTGGTGGTATGCCACATGTTCCATAAAAAACAAACAAAAAAACCACAAAGCTGAATTGAGTCAATATTTTTCTTTCACAAAAAGTTCATTTATCAATTATGTGTCCAGTCTATAAATTACAGGGAAGAACCATACAAAATTTCTCATACAAGAAAAAAAAAGGCAGGGATTTCACATGGTTACAAGGTCTGCACAAATTCCTTGTCAGGATCATCACTGCTCTAAGCAAGTTATGTTTCTGAGGTTCCACACCTGTGCTGAACAGGACTGGAACTCAGCATTAACGCCTCCCTGGCTGACCTGCTCTGGCATCTCCTGGCACAGCTACCATGACTAAGGAAAAACAGTACAGGAATTGTGATTTCTAAGCCTTCTCAGAAAAACAAAGTAATAGTAATGGCTAAACAAAAATTTTATTAAGCAGAAAATGATACATTCTAGTGGAAAATTGAACATAATGTGTTAAGAAGGAAAATTATACCCAAATCCATAAGGATTTTCTCCTAGATAAGTGGATTATTTCCTTGTTTTGCAAACAGACCTGCAACATCCTAAGTTGTCATGCATTTTATAAAATACACAGTAGGTAATACATAAATTTATCCAAGTTAATGGGATTAGAACCTTATTTACACACTTCCACAAAAATATCTTCAATGTCCAGGTATAACACTTAATAGAAAAAGCCCATAAAGATGTAACACACATATTTCTGCCCTATATTTGGTAGGTTGTTTGTTTAGGATTTTTTTGTTGTTTGTTTTGGTTTTTTTTCTGGAACTTGATGCTGAGACTTAAATACAACCAATAAACTTGGCAATCTGACAGATTTAGAAAAATTGAGCCACTAAATTAGAGAATTTACTTCCTTTGTAAAGAAAGGATCAATACACGAAATTGCTTCAGGAAGCGTATTTCGTAGCAAATGAGTGGTGTAAAATTGTTCTTCCATACAGCAAGTGCAAACTGCAGGCCACTTGAGAGGTAGGGAAAAAAAATCAGACTGCCCCAGTGGCTTTGTCTGCTGTGGGTGGAGGATGTAGCCACGCCAGAAGCTCAGGAGATCAGATCTGAAATGCAGTCCTGACATGGGTCAATGGCTCAGTGGACTCCAAGATAGCCCCTCCGGGCCAGCTATGGCATGAGCAGCTTTCCAAACGGCTGAGTGCAACCAGGAGGTCATCAGATTTCAGGCAAGGTCAAGCCGAAGTAGCCAGGGCAAAGACAGGAAAGATCAGGCAGGAATTAAGCTATTATCACCTCCATCCTTGTGTGAACTGCTTGGCTTTGAATTGTACATCTTTTTGTTTATAGTCCCCTTAATTAACTGGGGTAAAAACATGCTTCTGTACCAAATGCTCAACAAGTAGTTGATAAAAAAGAGATTTGAAACTATTTCACTGAGTAAGTGAAAGAACAGAAATGTAGCAAGGATAAACGCTGTAAAAAATAAAGTTGTAAAAATTAAAGTAACACTGAGGTTGCTACAGTTTTTATCATCACAGAAAACAGCAAAGAAAAGGCAGAGACACAGGACTATTAATTTGATAGCAGCACGCACCACAAATACAAAACTATACCCTGGTTCTGAACACTTAAAATACAAGCTCATTACATATGTTACCAATGCTTTTATTTCTTCTTTAAATATGTATCTGTGCAGCTATTCATTAGTTTCTTTCAAGATCAGAAAGCATTTGACTTTCTAGAACACATTGTTTTCATTAGGTTACAATGAAACAATATGCTGGAAACTTCAAAATTATCAGTAATTTCTACTAGTTTGACTATTAGAAACTTTTCATAAAGCTTTCATTACTCCAGAAATGAGTTTTCAGAAAGTTTTTCACTGTCACCATTATGATACATTTCTACAAAAGGAAATTCTTTGTTATGTGATTTTCTTCTCTAGGCCATGTGCTAGCATTTACCCATGGAAAAAGGGAGTGCAAACAGATGCATGTAGCCATTGGAAAAGAGTTGTATTCAGAGCCCATTTTCAATGGCTTTATACGGGCGAAAATAATAACATTAGTTAAAGGAAAACAGCTTTTCCTAAAACCAGCACAAAAATCTGATCACAAAATATTAATTTTTATCAAGTTAACAAATATCCTTCATGTATTTGGCAACTGCACTCCTGAACAGCCCTTCTCAACTGTATTTTTGGGGTCTTCTTTTTTCTTAAAATCTTCAAATCACATGCACAGACTGACACTAAGACAGCAGATGCTGACCCATGTGTGCAACTCCAGAAATGATAGAACTTCCTGGACACACAGGAACATTAAAAAAATTAATGAATGCACTTTTTTGCTTGTTCTGAATGGCAGGAGGAAGGAGTTACTAAATGTTTTCACACAAACATCACATGAAGATGCAGGACCAGACACGAGAGGCCAGAATGAAGAATCCTTTCATATCTCACCCAGAACAGTGACAAGGCCTGGACTAACACAGGGCAAATACAGCCTTGGCATGGATATTCTGTCAGCTTCTTACAGCCAAATGGTTTTGAACTAATCCATGCTTCTGATTTGTAAAATCATTAAGCATGGGTTCCACACTCTGGTTTTGTCTGCACAGGTTTTGCTTTGGCTGTTCTAAAACTGCTTCCTGGCAGTTCCAGTGGATGGTCCAAATGCCCATTTTGTGGAACCCAGTAAATGTCAGTTCCTTATTTGCTCTTCTATGCATCCTTCCAGGTACTACAGGCCTACATGATCATCACATTCTTCCTCAGGGGTCTCTTTTTGCAAGCTAAAGGATTCTAGCCGGTTTAGATTTGTTCCCTCTGGAGTCTTCCCCTCCAACTTAAAATTTTGGTCGCCTTCATACTTTTTCTAACTCTGCTGAGTCCCTTCTGAAATTTTCCAGACTCAGCACATGTACAGAAATGGTAAAACTGCCTCACATTTTTTTTTGTTTAAATTTCACAGAAAAAGCCAAAACACCTCTGTGATTTGTTAATGCTCTTGTTTTAGGACTTTTGTTTGGCAATTACTTTCTGAAATTTCCCTGTTGGAATTCACCATTCCTACAAGGTAGAGACAAGACATCCTCATGGTAAGCAATACTTCAGTCCTTCTGCCATGCTTTTCACTACAACTGATGAAGGAGCTCACAGACAATACCAACATAAATCTAACACACAAAAATCTTACTTAAAAAAAAAAACAAACCACCCTGCTGTATCAGGATTCTTATTAATATATTTATAAAATTCTGCATATAATTACAGTTTTTCTCTAACAAAAATTGCCCTATAGCACATGAAAACAATGATTCCTAAGGAAAATTCACTAAAAATATTTTTTTACAAAAATACAGTATCAACAAGATGTCAGTTTAACAGTGGTAATTTATTTTCATATAGGCCACCATGCAAAAAACATTAATACCAGATACTTTGTTTCATTAATGCAATTAAATGTTATTTTTTCTTTTGTTTAGAAAATAACTGATGCATTTTGAAGCAGTTATATGATCTCCAAAGGTATCTAGAAACAATGACAGATCCCTAATCCTATTAAAACATTTATAAGATACCAAATTTTCAAACTAAATTATTTCACAATCATGTTAAGCAATATTAAGCCTATATATAACCTGTCAAGCAGAATAATAAAAATGCATATTAGAAGTCTAGACTTTTATTCATATTGCCAGACTTTATTTCTCCTGTTAGGGAGTTAAATGGCATTCAAGGAATATATACTTATCTATTAAATTAACTCAAATTCCATTTTTTCATCACACTTCAATGAAATAATTTTCAAGACTGTTGGGAAGTATAACTTCTCACTACCCATGAGTTTCCCTCCATCTGCTATATGTGTGTTATTTCTCACGAAGAAATTGTCAACTAAGAAATTGTCTCAAGACACTGCCTGAAACTCTGCTAACTTGTAAGAAAAATACTTTGGCAGGTTTCCATTAAAATTCTGAAGGTAATTACTGAAGAAATAAATTCTGAAGATAATTAATAAGAAATAAATTTTGTCAGCATTTAACCACGCTGTTAAAGTTCTAAGTGATTATACTTCAAACATTTTCTAGTTTGAGAAAAATATTAAACTTCTCAGTAATTCACAATTAAGCAAAGAGAGTTATAAAAAGTCCAGATATTTATTTAGTAGATTAATGAAACATATGATAACCACAATCAAGAGTTGATTCATTATTGATCAATAAATAGATTTTATGGAGTCAGTATCTCATCGGATAAAAACCCGCATCTTTAAAGCACTTTAAATCCTGTTACTCTCTCTATTTACATGTATATATATCAAAAATTATTTTACTTTTTACTTAGAATCTAAGTAAAAGTATTCAGCATGTATTGACCATATTTATATACTAGGTAATTCAGGTTAATTTCACAAGGAAAGAGAAAAATGTTGCATGTGTAACTACATTCCTTCTCCTTTGGACTTCAGAAAATTTTTCCATAACTTATTCTAAATTTGTTATTTAAACACTTACACAAGGAGTTTGGAGCAGATATTGAAACTATTTGCTTCATTTTCAATACAAACATGGCTGGCTATAAAAGAAGCAGATCTCAGATATTAGATGGAACTTTCTGATCCACACATCCAGATGTCTGTATTTTAAATACTGCAATTCCCACAGATTACCATGCACAGATCTGACTGAATTTAGAATATATTTTCTTTATTTTTTTAAAACTCAGGGAAATATTTTCCTGTTATGGATCTTAGCACAATTTTACACAAAACCAAATCTTTTATGAAAACTGAATATCTGCATCCTAAATATGTTAAACATTTTACTACATCAGACATGGAGTTTATGATTAAAAATCTGAATTTCTAGGTACTTGCTTCTGAATTTTGCTGGTCATTGCTCTTTTTGTGACTACTATGACATGAAATTTCTCCTATAGAAAGGTCATGTTGCAAGTTTGACAGCAACTTTATTCCAGTACCTTTTGAGACTTTAAACATGAAGCTTGATTTAAAGAAAAATTGTCTAAAATTATGTGATGCTAATGAGTTTTACAATAAAGTCAACTTGCCAAAACAGCATTTCTGTACCTAAAATTCAGCTGTTTTACACTATGAGCATCATAATTTGCCAAACACATCTGTATGAGATAAAAATTCAGATATCCAGTACCATTTCCCCAGCCTTACAGTAGCTGCCACAGCTGTGGGCCATATCACAGTATTTCACAAATTAGTGTCCATTTTATAGTGGAACAATCTATAACAGTGCAATTGGAGTTTACTAATGTTTTCTTTAATATTATAGTCTCCTAGCATCTCTTTTTGAACAAAACTAATCAAATTCACCAAAAGCAACCCAAAGCACATGAAAAAGAAACATACACAGAGCAGCAGAGGAAAAGGCATGAAGAACAGTACATAGCTCTATACTAGTGACTGTAGCTTGGTGAAAAATTGTGAAAAAAATCAATTACATTAAACCAATCTAATTTTCTTTTCAAAAGGAAGCTGCAGTAGTGGATGGTGAAAGAAAAAGTGGCAAGGTGTTGCTTTACTTTTGAGAAAGACTTCTGAGACTGCCCCAGTCTCCCATGAGATTCCTACAAGCAAACTAGAGAATGGAGATGAGATTGGGTTACAATTGGTGGGAGTAGCCAAGCTGGAAATCCATATTCCAAGAGCAGTTATCAATAGTTCACTGTCAGACCGGGAGGACATGGTAATGGAGTCTGCCCTGCTCTTAATACCAGTCAATAATCTCATTAATGGCCTGGCATAGAAGGTGCAGAAGTAAAATTCCAGATGACACTGAGAAGGCTACACAGCTGTTTGGAGGACAGCAAGAGGATTTCAGATGATCTTGAAATCTGTATATATGGTACTAAAAAAAACCCCAAACCTGAAAACAATCAGCAAACTATAGCGGAGAAATGCAAAATACATGCAAAGTGCAACATGGGTTACAGTTATGCTGTTGTAAATATAATGAGAAATGAATTTATTGCAACAGGTTAGCTGCCAAACCAGAAGGAACAACTGCTTCTGAACAAGTGCAGCCAAATACTGCCAAGCCATCAAGGTTTGCTTTTTCTGTGGTATTAACAAAACTAACCGGGATTGTTTGCACCAACAATGTAAATTAAGAAGTAATTGAGTTAATGGTCATGCCTACATAGTACTTTAAAAGTACCAAGTGATACTCTCACAGAATTTAAATACATTCAATATTCTTCAGTGCAGAATATTTAACTTAAAAACACATGGTTAATCATTTAAAGGCACCAGTCCTGAGCTAATTAGTAAATAATGCCAGAGTGGTAGTGAGACACTAGTAAACTTCCAAAGAATTTTTAATTTGCATTGCTCAAATAAATGGATAGGGAGAACTAGGAAATCGAATTTTATGCAACATATCACCTCTTGAAATCAAAATTTGCGAAGTTCAAGCAAAGGTTATTCTAGAGAGCAGCGTTGGCTTCGTGCTTTGATCATCGATCCGAGGCTTTCCCAGGATATTGACATAGATTGGCTGTGACCACACATATGCTTCAGCTTTCTCTGCTGAAGTGATACCAGCCAGCAAGAGCTCTTTCCAAAGCCAGCTCCTGTTAGTCCTCCCTGTAACACAGAGTGCTTCCAGCTAAGATTAACAATAATCTTAGGACAGCAGCATCAATAACTGCATTCATTCTTTCCACATGAGAAGCAAGGAGAAGTCATTTCTTGTAATCAGCTCAATGGTTTTAAGTGTCACAATTTTTTCAGCTGGAAGAGGAACAAACCCTTCTTTTTCCTTTGTGCCCCCTACTTGCTGGAGCACAATTACGTGTTCCTCTTTGTTCAGGCTCTTCCATGCATAAGTCAACTAAACACATTCAAGCAATAGGAGGCTAAAATGTTGCAATTCTGCATGTAGCACAGGTATTCTGCATTTAGCCATGGATTTCACAAACACTTGCAAAGTAGACCACCAAGTATCAGGAAACTTGGTTTTCACAGCTGTAATGAAATACGGGGAATACAGGTATTTCCAGTGAAGATGGAAACATTCAAACATTTTCCTTTCTAATTCTTTAAATATGTCCTATGGAAATCTCCAGCTCATCCCCCTTCCTGGTTGCTCATCCAATCTCACTAATAGACTCCTACAGTCAATTTAAATACTCACTCAGATGCTTCATAGCAGCATCATGTAATTCACAGCAATTCAGAGTCTCAGGAAGCTGTAAGCAACTCCAAGAGATCATTCTTTACAGTAGGTATGCCTCTAAAGGCAGTACCTGCTTGCACATATATAATTTCTAAAAGTTACCTAGGCATTTCTGAAAACTCCTCCCTACACTGATTGCCAGGGAAAAATTCATTGCTTTTAATTTTCTGTTAGGAAGGTTACTTTGATTCTAGCCATAATCTCCCTGATATTTAAGACCATTAATTCCTACCCTATCCAGCATGGGCAGCAGAGATTTTTTTCCTTTTTTCTTACAGCAGTCTCCATGAACTAGAAGGACAAAAGCTCCTCCTCAATCTGCTCTGCTTTAGAAGAAAAATAAGCATAGCTACTCAATCTTTCCCTACATTTTATTTTCAAGACATTGCATTGTTATCATTGTTCCAGTGTGGATTCTGTCCAACTAGCCTACAGCCATGGGTGTATTCCAGCTCAGACCAAATCAAAGCTGGGCAAAAGCCCAGCTAAGTGAAGATTTTTGTCATACATTTTGAAAGTTCCATTATTTCCTGTTGATGTATCTTCCATGAAATGTTACTCACTATTGTTATACCATAATACTGCTAATTCACATGAACTGGTGATGTACTAGAACCCTAAATCTTTTTTTTTTTCCCCACAGTAGATTGTTCCTTGTGTTATAACAGCATGAGAACCTGCATGAATTACAATTATTACTTTTCCCTAATAAACTTCACCTAACACTTTTCTAAAACAATTTTCCCTTCTGCAAGAAGCACTACCCATTTCACTACACTTCCAGTACCTCCCAACCTAATATCAATGGAAATTGAGGCCTAACCTGTTATTATCGAGAAGAATTCTGCTCAGTACATCTTTCAATTTTAATAATGAACTGCTGGTAGCTATTCTCCAAATACAGTGGATTGGTTTAGACAGAATAATCCCAGCTCACTCAGAAGACAATGTAAAAAACTAAGATCATCATCTGCTTCTTCTCTGCTCATAAGGTCTGTTACCTTTTCTCATCAGAAACTGTGATTGCTTTGACATAATCTCTTCTTGATAAACATGTGTTTCATTTGCTTGTCTCCAGGCTATCTTCCTGGCACTTAAACACAGTCTGCTTATTTGCCTAAGTATTTTTCTGTGAATTGTAGTTAAACTCACCTCATAATTTCTTGGCTCCTTTTTTTTTTCCACATTAAATACTTGATTTGTCCACTACTGATATCTTCCTCCTTCTCCATTTCTCAAAAAAAACCCCAAAAATGCACTCTGAATGTCCATCTGCCAATCTTGCAGGTTACAAGGAAATTAAACCCATAATGACCAATTAATTAATTTGAGAATAATCTATTGTGTTTGTAATTTCTAAGCTCTTCTTTCCCAATTTCATATAGACATTGCATCTTTTTCTAAGTGGCATTAATTCCACTAGTCACTGATTGCCTTTGATTCTATTGGTGGGCACTCACAGATGCAAGAAAGACATCCCTTTTTCAACACCATCAGCTGACAATTCTTGCATTCCATTAATTTGCAAATCAACACCTTCCTAAATTGTCTGCTCACCATGAATACAGTGAGTGAATGATTTTGTGTCACTTAGGTCTCTTGCTCGTTGCAAGACATCCTTGAGCTAGACCCTGATTTTCTCCACATTACACTTTCCCATGCTTCCCTCCATTAAAAACACCCAACTCTGATATTAATCTACCTTCTTGGATCTCACCTTTCCCACCACTGCCAGCATCTTTGTCTCCTTTGTTTTCCTCCCCAATTCAAAATATTTCAGTCTCAGGGCTATAAATGTTTGCTGTAGTTTTACAAAAGAATTCACTGAAATATTCTGATGAAACTAAAACCACTTGTCATCTTCTTCGCATCTTTTCCCAAATGATGGGATAGCTCCCAGTCTTCTTCCTTCCAGCCTACACTCCCAGCTACAATAAAGGCAGAGGCAGTATAAAATACATCAACACCTTTCAGGAAATGTTTTACCTTGATGTCAGAAGTGTCACGCTGACTGTTGCGCCACGCTCTTGAAACAGATGAAAAAGTCCTATCTGCATGATCAAACTTCCCACCTTGTAGATTTAGGAAAAGTGTTGTGAAGGGTTCCTAAATACATATAAAAACATTAACTCAGAAAACAATGCATCTCTTCAAAAATTTCAGGGTAAAATGAGGAATTTATTATTCTTTTGGGGTCTGGTTGTGAATGATGCTATTTTTCTGGCAGACACATGATTAATAGCAAAGGGTTAATTCTATTATTTAAGAATGAGAAATACAAACTGATGTTTGTTTGTTCAATAAAATGCTTTTTAATCTTACTCCATCCATACATACTCAGATAAAGAAAAGCAAATAAAACCAAAAGAAAATACTCAAAGGCTCAAGTAGAAACTACAGTTTGTGTCAGCTGTGACACAAATTGCTCTCAACAACATGAAAAAGCTCAGACGGCTTAGATATTTATTAAACTAGCATGTAACAAAAATAACGTGTTTACTTTGTTCAAGGTGATGTTAATCTAAAAGGTAGCATTCAATACTGAGAGCTTTAGGACTGTTATTGTTTCATAAATAATTTATGATTTAGAAAAATGTTTGGAAGCTTTAAAAGCCTCCTCTTAGTTAAAGAACACTTAAGCACATATTAGTGGATAATTGCTTGAAATTAGCTAAGCACTATAAATTACTTCAAGGATTTATGTATGCTTGTACATTCTAACAAGCTTTAATTAATGATGTACTGCTAATGCTTTCCCAAAGAAATTACTTCCTAGGAGATAAATCACCTTTCAATTTTATTGAAAAATGCATTGTTTAACCAATACATTATCAATATGTAGCAGCTCAAAGTTACTTCCATATAAATTGTAGCAGACTTTTAAAAATTAATTATTTACATCACAGAACTTCATGATCATCAGAAACCAACTAACACTCATTAGGAGGGGAAAATTAAATACATTAATTAAGAACCACAAATGCTTGGTACTTGGTCCAGAAAGTAGGCAAGGAAGGGAAATAAACCATGTTTAAAGAAATATGTACACTAAAAAGCAGTTTTTAAGGAGAAAAAGCTTTAGTGATTTGAAAGGGCTGTACCAGAAAAATGGAAACTTCCTGCTTGAACTTTGGAGCACACTTCTCCTATGCTACAGATTACACTTACTAGAAAATTTCAGTACTCTCATATACCATTCAGTTTTAGTTATATGTTGTTATATGTTCATTATAATTTAAAGTAAAAGCATTTTAAAAAGATATACTTACAATCCTTAACAACCACGTGAGTGCAAAACTTGCTGTTGAATAATGAGTGCCATAGTGAAATTTTGGGACCTGATCATCTTCCCACGATTCGTATCTCTCGGCAAAGAACGCTGCTCTCTTTGGGTTCAAAGCTCCAATAGGCTGCAAGATTGGTAAAAACAAACTCATTAAGCAAATAAGACTAATGTGAATACTATTACATCATAGCCCCTTTGCTCTTTCTGGTAACTAGAATTATTGGCACGCATGGAGAAGACTGGGTTTGGGGCTTTGCAAAAGCAGATGTTGGTTCCTGTAAGCACCTGAGGAGATCTGTGTACTTGGAACCAGGATTCCATGCACACACACACGGCTGGTTGGAAAAATCCCCTCTGCATTACTACAGGCTCCATTTACTGCTGATTCAAGTCACTGACTCCATCCAATTCACAGTGGAATGTCTGGGACAAGGTGTTGTTTAACTTGGGTGCCTGTGGATATGTGTGCATGTTGGATACACTATTAAGCAAATAGTAAGCAACACTGAGAAACATTTTTTTGGATATTTTTTTGGAGAAAAAAGTAGTGATTGATGGGCTGGCAGAATATTAACAGTGGACTTGGAATTTTGATATTACTACTCTTGTTTCTATGCTTTCTATTTACCACCTCAAGCAAAGTTTTACTTAATTCATAGAATCTTAACCTTTGAAATAGACAAATGAAAGACCAAAATTTCTATATAAAACATTGATATAAAAGAAACAATGTATGTATAACTAAAAATATGTATCACACTTTAACCAATACTATAATTCTTTGTTCAGTGCTTACCTAGCATATAAACACCCAGGGATTTATTTAAAAGGAGGAAAAATAATATTTTGCTATCTATAGCTGTGCATTTCCTCAGCAGACTTTTGTATAAATGATTTGAAAAAACATGAGTATAGGTCATACAGATGACTGAGAAACCCAAAAGTTAATCTAGCAATTCCACATGTAAAATGCTGTAAGAGTTCTAAAATATCTTTGGATATATATGCAAAATATTTTTATACAGATTGAGCACACTGTTTGTATGTTATTAATGTAAATTATGTTCATCTGTACAGATAATGGGTGCATTCAAATATAAGCAAAGAATAAACATGAAACAATATTTCCTTTTCTTTCTTCTTCAAGAATAAATATACTTAAGAATACACTACAAGGTGAGGAAAAGCTAAAAGTCCTTGAACAAAAGTACCAGTAACCTCATCTTTAATTCAAGCAGAGTTCAAGTGAAAAACTCTTTCTGCTATTGTGATTATGATTATTCTAATAACTGCTTCTTTGCAGCTCACGTGAAATTTGGCATACAGGCTTCAAAGTATTTTCTCTTCTAGGACAGATTAGATCTTTGAATGACCTAAATCTAATCTTACATTTTTTACTTAAAGCAGCTTTCACATTGCAGTAGGATAAAGAAAAACATCTTAGGTTAATTACTATTTTTGCAGTTCACTAATTTGAAATATAAGCCTTTAAAAGAAGTTGTTCCTGTATAAGAGGATTTTTATCTGATTTAGCAAATTTATTCCAGGGAAGTATGAAACTGACTCCAAGAAGTCTCTTTGTTACAAGAACCATTTTGGAATCTCCATCTGTACTGATTTTCCCTAAAGGCTCAGATATGCTTGAGGGAGAAAAAGAATAAAGAAGGTCATTGGTAGACAAATTATACAAATTAAAAATAGGAACAATGTTGTGCTGTAGGGTTCTGTAACATTTTATGTATTCTCTTTATCTGCCTCTATTATTACTCTCCAAATGAGTATAGCCCAAATCAATAGTTATAGAATTACATTCCTTGAATATAAAGCTAAACCCAATTAGAATTGATTCCATTCTCTTTTCAAAAAATAAAAAAAAGGTATCATGCAGAGATCTATATAGCCAGAATCCGCAGTATTGATTTTGGCTATTATTGTTACAGTTGGTTTCTGAAGCCTGCAAAAGGACAACTATCAAGACATGTCACATTTACTTGCAAGCAAATAAAAAAAAGTCCCCAAATGAAAAAAGCTTAGGGGAAAAAAAAAAAAAAAAGAACTGTGGAGCTGTGCACTGACAATGATACACTATCAGCTTACTCAGAGAAGTTACAGTGGGAATACACACATTGAATTATACATTACACGAATGCACTGATTTATTGTGGTAATAACATCCACCTCATTAAAAGATTCTGCTTTGCTGCAGTTGGAGGGCTACATATTGTTTACTGCTATAAATTAATGGCAGTGCACAGAAGACTGTAGAGCCCTTCTAACAATAGATCTGTAATGACAGTGCTGTATATCACAGCTTCCCCAGCAGCTTCATAATAAAATGGAGACAATGTATTGGGCTAATACATTCTACCAGGCAGGCCCATATTTTTCTGACAACTGCTTCTAAGGATGAGGTGATTCTACTGTGTTACACTGCACTGGGCACAGTTAACTACAGAATAAAGAAAAAAAAAGGAAATTAAATGAAATTTCTCAGTTATTTCATATCACAAAATTAACAGGGAATAATGATTACATACTGCATTCCCTCCCTTGTGGGTAAATGCCAAGGGGAAAGAGGAACTCTAAACTAAGCTGTGCTAGATGTAGCTGTGAGACCACAAATTTACACTGCTCAACATGGTTTCCCTGTAGCTACAGACCTCTAAGGAAGAATGAGCTGAAAAGCTTTCATATCCTGAAATTCCAGAACATATTTTATTTGCAGCACCTCTTTTCCCAGAGGAAAATCAGATATTAGTTCACCAGTAAAAAAATGTTTTTTTAGATAAAGGGAGAAAAAATGAAAAGTGGAGAGAGAAAAATTTCAATTAACAAAAACAATGGATGAGAGTACAGAAGTAAAATGAAGAAAAAAATCACTTATGGCTGCAAAGTTTTCAAATCATATTGAAAAATGAATGATGTGCATGGTTTTTAAGTCGGAGTTCATTCAAAAAGAGGATCCAAACTGGGGCAAGAACTGGGGTAAGGTAGTTTTTGTTTTCACTTTTTCCAAGGCACGATCCCCTGCTTTTTGGCCCAAAGTAGTTGTTGCAACAACATGTGCTACAATTATGAAAGTTAAAAGCCATTCTTAAAAAAATAAAACAAAACAACTCATTTGATATTAGTTTTTCAAGTACTCTCAAATATAGGAATACCTCAAAATAAGTAATTTCACATTTTTACCAAGACCTGAATATACTAAATCTCAGTCTTTGGACCAAGCTTGCTTGCTTCCTTTGAAACATAACAAAGAAAAATGGTTTGCTGAGAAATAACTGAGAAAACACTCTGACTCTTATCATCTACTGCTGTCAAATATGTCCAGACACTGTGGTGTACAGTTTTATTTGTTAGCTCTTACTCTTGCTCTGTGCCAGACATTGGAACACTGACCCATCTTGCCTCTGCTTCCAGAAGAGGCCCCGCTGCACCCAACAGAAGAAAGCAGAATGTTCACTGCTCCTCTACACAGGGCAGAATCTCTCCTGGACTCTGCCACTCATGTTCAAGAATATAGAAATTTTGCAAAATTGCTAATGATTTTAAATAAACAGATTGAAGACTTATAAAGAAAGAATTACAATGTGACTATTTATAGTCCTACATTTAAGAAGGTAAGAGGTGCTTTTTATTCCTAATTCCTATCTAATATTTTAAATAGTGTTGCTCCAAATATTTAACAACTTCATTATGAAAAAAAGGAAAGAAATGTAAAAAAAAAAAAGAAAGGAAAAAAAGGGGGGGAAAAGCAAAAGTGCTTTTCCTTGTGAGTTCTTACACTATTTTCTTACTCACATATAACCACATATTTGTGTTCCTGTGAATACAATTTTCTGTATAACTGAATCATGTTTGGTAGCATCCTTGCCAAGTATGATACTTGTTTCCCATACATCTTATTTTCAAGATGACTATCTGGTTTTCATTACTGATATTTTTCATATTGGGCCTAAAGGACCACGGGGACCCTTAGGTCATCTCATCTAGCCTTGAGCTTGTGTGACAAGAGGTTAAATGCCTTTGCATTACATTGTTTTGAGTCCAACTATTTATACCTGATTACAGCACAAGCTGTATTTGGCCAAGCTGCTTTCCAGAAAGGCATCTGACTCCTGAGTATGTGGACAACCTGCTACTTTTCCTGGAAGCTTTTTCTTCTGATAATTCTTACACTCATTCTAAAAAAATATATGTATTTCAGTTTGGTTATGAATTTACTGGTGTGTTATCAGAGATCTTACTAAGCTTCTCTCTGACATATCTTGGAGTCTCTACTTACCCAGTATATTCTGAATTTAAAGATACTTACAGACTATAATTAGACTTTTTAATAAACATAATAAGTGGAGCTCTTCAGGTCTTTCATTTTAAGGCATGTCTTCCACCCTTGAGATTTCTCAGCTTGCCCACTTATCAGTGTACTCTAACATTCAGGAAACTGAAATGTGTTCAGTGTTTCAGTGCTGGTTTTCTCCATAAACATGCCAACTGCTGGAAACTGCTGCACTCAAAGCTTGCTTAGTTACTTTGTGTGTCACCCACACAAAATTGACTGAACTAGCCAATACTTGTATTATAGTCAGAAGGACGTCCTGATCACTGAGTCAAATTTCTTTTTCCCAAACAGAGATACAAAGACAAGATGCAAGGGTTTAACAAAACCCAAACTTTATTCACTTAGGTCAGCTGGGAAATATCTGGGAATAAACTCATATAGTGTAGATCATTACTCTCTCATCTGTCATTTTTGGGTTTGAGAACAGCCAAAAAATGCTATTCCCACCTCTCAACCTAGTCTCACTCGCTGCTAGGCCTCACCATTCTTCCTCTCAGACAACTGGCTATGGTTTTCTTAAAAATTTGGTCCCATCTTCTTAGAGGGCATCTTACTTCTAATGCATATCTAACTCAAATTCATTAAAGAACCATATCCCAAAGAAAACAACAAACACAATTATCTGCTGAACTGTTTGAGCTGCCCTCATTGATCAACCAAAGTGTCATTGACGTGTAAGATTTTAAAAATTGAAACAATTTATCAGGGAGAAAAACAGTCCTTACCAATTCATTCACAAAATAAGCACTGTTTTCACAGTGATGCCCCCCAAAGCCTACATCAAAGACTAGGCTAGGAGGGGGATATATGAGTTTGGATAAATCAAAATTCATCTGAAGCCAAAGGGATAGAACTTGACAGAACCTTTTTATTCTTCCCTAGTAAGCAGTTCAGTGATAGGAAATAATTCTGAACTCATATGCTATTTTTTATTATTAATTATGAACCATATTTTAGTCACTTAAGAACACAAGCAGCTACTTGAATTTCATGTGCTTTCTTAGTGAAATAAGGAATTCCCTAGTTGAACACCTTTTGTACACATAATGTTGAAACTGCAATAATTATGAATATTAGTGAGTGTACCCTACCTATTTTGATATAAACACATCATCACACTGTTTTAAAAACTTTTAAATATTCCAATTTCTATTCTCATAACTAGAACATGATAAGGGTTGGAGCATAAGCAAAAAAAGGTCATGTGCATGCAAATTAAAAATACTTGTACATATGGTTTATATTTCAGATGTTTTTAAGAGTACGCATATTCCTTTGAGACAGCAGGAACAGTCAGGAAAAACTGATCTAAAGATGGTCTAATAACTAGGATGTCTGAACATGTCAATAGAAATAATACTTAATGGTGCAAAATACAGAAGATTCCCAAAGTTCACAGTTAAAAAATATGGGTCATAAGCTAATGTTAAGCATAAAAATGAAAAAGAAAAAACACTATTATGTAATATTAGTGATGTTTTAGCAATATGTCAGTGACAGGATATGCCTCAGGTCACCTAAAATCTTGGAGGAATTTGAATTTAAAAGAAAAATCTCCATGCCTTCACATTACCAACAACAGTATCAAATGCTATTACAACCACCTGTAGCAAATTGCAAAACAATGCACTGGTGAACTGCAAACTAATTAAGGACACTCTAAAGAAGCACAGTAAGGTTTAATAAATTGTTCAGCACAACTGAATGTGTCACACACTTTGTACCTGAGGTATTACACCCTAATACTGCTGGGAAGCCAAACTGAAGACAGTTGTTACGTGTTGCACATTTCCAAGGGGTCAGTGAGAAAGGAAACTGGATGTCCCTGGGAATCATGAGGGAAATCCAGCTGCTTGCAGGCAGTGAGGAGGGTATGGACTTACTTAAAAAATAACCCTGCCAGCTAAAAGATAACATTTGCATGCACTCTCCATGACTTAACCTGTCAAGTGAAAGAAAACCCTGCACCGTTATTCACTTGCTTAAAAAACAAACAAACAATACTTGTATGGATTTTGAGAAATAGGATTAAGTGAGAAGCCACACGCACTTGAGTCATAGCAGGAGATGAAAACATTCTCTGTTTGCCTTCCTTTCACAGACCACGTTCCTAGCCAGCACACCATACAAGCTACAGAAAACAGCTGCCATTGTACCTAACACCAGATCCACATAAGACAACCAGAATTAAAAACATAATCCTTTTTGTTTGAACTAAGAGCACAGGACTTCAAGCCAAAAGCTGACACAAACTCACATTTGCTGCAGATTTCTCTCGGGGCACACAAAATAAACATTATTCTGTATCACATGTAAGCACCAAGCCTGAGAAAAGGAGCAGCAGAAGGCTAGAAGGAGGTACTTGGGAATGTATAAGGAGATTTTATTGTAATCTGTACTGTTTCATAAAACTATTCCAATCAGATTATATCAATCCTGAATACAAATAGTCAGCTAAGAGCCCATCAATGTATCTTGTTTCACACATGCATTGCTTTGCTCCTAAGGTGAATTCATCCATCATCTTATTCCCTGTTTCATAAGATCTCCTGATTAGTCAGCCATCGCCTTCAATACCATCAACAGATGAGCATTGTCAGAAAGTTTTATCAGCTCCCTTTTCACACTCTTTTTCAGATTAGCATCTATGCTGAACAGTATAAAGTACCAAAGAAACTTTTGGAATGTCAGTGACCATCCCACTTTGGAAACAAAGCTTGTGTTTCTGATTCTGAAACAGCTTCAAGTGGCTGGCTGGATATGATATCTAAATTATTTTAATTAATCTTGTTAAACCATTCACCTCAAGCTTTTAGGATCATATCACCTTATCTTAGTAATTTTTTTTGTATTTATTTCCCTCTTTTGATCTACATTTTTATCTGTTGATGTTTGAGTTTTAGAAAGATCGGCCGATGTATGCATCAAAGTCCACAGCCTGAGAACTATCTTAAACTCCTCCTTAAACAAAGATTATCATTACTTTACCATGATCTCATTTTCTGACCACTATTTTTACGCCTGGATTGTTGTCTGACCCCAAGAGGCCTCCTGCTCCTAGGAGTTTGACCAACTCAGTTTTAGATAGCTCCAGTTAGGTGAGAAAAAGCCCATATTCATTTCCCATATGAGTGCAACTTTTAACTTGACCACCATCATGCTTGTTCAGAAATCTGAGTTACACAGATGTGTGCTGGAGTATCCATAATCTATTGAGTTCAAATGTATGAATATAAAAAGGAAGAGAGACTGTATCAAGAGAATAACTTTCACTTTACATTAGGAAGACAGAAAACACACATTTAGAATGTCTATGGCTCAAGACATATATGGGAAATTACTTTATTTTGATTTCCAGTAGATTTTATGACCAGACATGTGCCCCATGGTTTCTTGTGATGTTTAAAAGGTCATGAACCTCCCTCTGTCCATTTCCAACTGGAAGATTACATATGTCCAGGGCACCTAAAACTGAAACAACCAAGATGGACAATAACAGCAGATACAAACTTAGAGTATCATTTTGAACATCCATGGTTAATTTTGAGCTACAGTTTTTCTTCTCTTTGGGAATTTCTACATTCCAAACAATACTGCTCCTTAAGGCAAAGCAGGATTAAGATTATTAGGCTTATATCCAAAATGATTGGTTTTGATCCTGTAAACTTGGCTTTTGTCCTAATACCTAAAGAAATATTTTAAAAAATTTAAAAAGATTGCTTGAAGATAGCTAAGTGATCCTAGAAACTGATACATGCATCTGAAGTACAATTAGTATGCTTCTTGTGACTTCAGAAAATAAGCCTCTGGTGGGAAGAGAAGAGAACATGGAAGAGAAAGTAAGACTGGCAACGAGATGTATTCTATCATCCACTTGTACTATTCTTTAGAGGAGGTGGTATGACACAGAGAATAACCAACTAAAGACAAGAAAAAACCTCCAAAGGTGATGCTATAAAAGGATGGTTATGACACTGTCACAGAGCAACATAAATTACCACAATATATATTTTTTTTTTAATCTGTCAGCACTAAGAGTAGGATTTCAGAAAGTATGCTTTGATAAATCATCTCAAAGATACATTTGGGTCAAGTTCCAGCCTCAGCAGGTCTCCATAGGAGTTGTGGAGAAACAGACCACTATGGAAATTTTGTTAGAAAATACATGGAAATAACATGTTTATTACAAAAAAGGTCCTGAAATAGATGCTGCATGAAGCTCAAATCAACATATCAACTCAATCTCCGTCCTTAAAGTGCAACAAAAAATTGACACTAAAATCCAAACAGTGTCTCTAAGGACCATGTCTAAGTCGGCCTTAACAACCCAATAGCTACTTAATTTAAATTGGTCTTCCTCGCAGCTGTGTCCCTGCGTTTTTTCCCCGAAATAGTCTCGGGGTGTCCCTGTCCGTGGTGCTGAACCCCAGGCTCCAAGGCTAGCGGGGACAAGGCTCGCTCTGGGAGGGTCCCTGACCGTGGTGCTGCAGACACGGGACAGAGGGACAGAGGGCTGTGGCACATTAGCCACAGACCCATGGGGCCCTCTGCAGCTTTGTCTCCCAATTTTGGCACGTGTGCTTCCAGAAATGATACAACACATCGGCTCAGCTGTCAGAAAGGATAATCGACTCATTTTATCACTCATCCATGACAGCATCTGTCTGAGTGTCACTGGCATCCCAGAGTTTCACAAAATCACTTTTCACCATTTAGAACTGGGAAAAAATGAAGTAATTAAGTCAAAACTTTCAAGGGAATATAACAGACTACTCAACACTTTAGTTTGTACTGTTTCTAATTACAAAACAGATTATACAATCTGAACAAAGAAAGCCCATAAGTTCTAAATCCCAAAAGCCCTAAAGTTCTAGCATTGTCATGGGATGTGAACTTAATAATCTTGCACAGCTTCCTTCAAAGATGGTTTTTACAATTCTCTTCCCACCTTCCCTTTTCAGGTCTCTGAGTATGCAAAGAAACTGGATCAGGAAAAAAGGGTTTTCATTCTCCAAGATAGATTTTGCTCTTTTATGGTTTCCTAAATGGAACCAACACAAGAAAGCTTCTGCTCAGAGTACTTCCTGTTTGTATGCTTCCTTCTCCTAAAAGTTTCTCCCAACGTGGTTATGTCAAAGGTTTAGGTCTGTCAACCTACATTTTAGAGAGGATGAAGTGTTCCGCTCCTCCAGGAAGCAACTTGTGTATCACAAAAAAAAAAAAAAAAAAAAAAAAAAAAAAAAAAAAAAAAAAAAAGCATGAAGATTTGTTATCTGAAAATGGAGATGATCTGAGAAATATACTTTATCCTAAAAATACTAAAATCCATATTGAACTAAAAAATGAATAATGAAATATGTGTCTCATTTTCAGGTATCAGTGATATCCCAGGTATCATTCAGGATGGCATTAATACTTCTAACAGTTTCTTGAGATATCCAAAATTTTAGAAAATTTAATGGACCTTCTTGTAAGTACCACAGATTCTGATACAAAGTTTGAAGTATTTTACTTCCTGTAATGTCCTGTTTTAAGCAGGGATTCTGTGAAGCACCCTGAAAGGAAGAATATTTGCACCTTCCTTCTGAGGTTATCCTGTCTGACTTTGGAATACTTTTTAACCAAGTGGTATCTTTTGTCACAGATACACATGACAAATTTCCTGCCTGAAATACCAGTGACAAGGCAGCCAGGGCAGATGCTGAGCCCAGCAGTGCAAAGCCTCAAAAGCTTTAGCACCTAAATTACAGATGTAATTGCCTATCAAAATAATTCACTTCCATTACACCCACTCTTGTTATTTCTCAAACTGTTCCTCTCATCCTTCTTTAATGTCCAATTTTTGAACATGCTTTATGCTTAGAAGGACACTGATTCCTGGTGAGTTCATCAGTTTTAACTGCACTCTTTTTGTGTGTATTCAGCATGAGTTCCATAAAATGTAATTTACATTTCCTACACGAAAGCAATTCATTCATAAAATATCTGTACAGGTTTTAATGCCTCTATAGACAAAAAGTTTTCTTTTAAAAATTTGCAAAACTCTAACAGGTTCACATCAAACCAGTTTTTAGTTTCTATCTCTTTGCCAAGAGGTAAATAAAAGCAAATTTCATGTCCATCCCAATCTGCTTCCTCACAAGGGAAAATATGAAGCACAGGTTTTATATGCAGAGCATTTGTGCTCCTGAAATGGGCACCCTGCAACAGAATTCAGGCTAGCATGCTGAAGAACACCCAACAGAGAAGTTGACATCAGAACAACAAAACTACTTTCATTTTTCATAGTAAAAAAAATCTATTACTTGTCTTCTGTCAAGGTGTGTTCTATACTAGTGCCTCCCACATACCCATTAAACACCTCACTTCACTGAAGGTGAGAGCCATTTGTTGCTTTTGTACACTTGACTGGAAAAGAAGTCATTACATACATAACAGCCTCTATAAAATTGATGATGATTTAGCAAATATTGCATGGAATAGATAAAAATATGAATAAAAATATTATTATGTACACATGTAACTACAGTGCAGAGAAAAGAAGATTTAAGAGTAGCATAAATTTCTTCTTTCAGTAGTGTCAGTTTATGATCTTACACAAACGCTGTAGCTTATGAAAGGAAAATTATCAACAGCTCCTTACATACAGCAAGATCTTGTAACGAACTTTTAAGAGTATAAAATCATACTTCCATATCTCAGTATCTGCCATGTAGTTTTACTTCTATTTCCTTTCCTTATCCAAGTTCAGAAATACAATGCAATTTATTGCTTCCACTGAGTAAGAAAAAGAATGTGCTTATGAATAACATAAGTAATGCGGAAAAAGCCACACAATCAGGTGGGAAACTGTGCCTGTTGTATAAATAAAATATATACCCCTATAAATATAATATGTAATGCTCATTCCAAACCATAGTCACCTCTTAAGGAATAAACACTTGAGTCAAAGCAGGGTAACAGACTGGCAGTGGCTCCTGGCATTTGTCAGGAGCGTTCGTCAGGCTGACAGCAATATTAACCACAGTCCATTTCAGTTCCTTTGGTTTATCATTGTGTGACTGATGTTCAAAACTGTGCCGTAAGAAGCTGCTTAAATAAAGTGTTGGTTTAACCTACACTCTGCATTTCTTTAGATCTGTACTAACTGAGGACTCCTAGCTGACACATTAAAAAAAACTGTTACTTGGATTTGACACTTAACTTGCAATTTCTAAATAACTTTAAAAAAGTAAATTCTTCATTGTCTTAGGCACCAAATAATAGAAAAAATATTGACCTGACTTCCTTTCTGCCAGATCAAAATCAAAGTCTTCCTTTTCTTTACACAGTGGGAGCACTAAACTGTGATGAGTTTCTGGGCATGCATAGGGAAGGGAAATAAATGACTGTTAAAACCATGTAGACATTTAAGTGAAATATCTTTAAATATTTTCAAAACCTTTAGCAGTGCAAAAGCATAGACATGCTACAATACATAATTAGCATAATTAGTATTTGGAAGCATTACCCCCAAGTTAACAGTGCTACAATGAAACTATCACAATATACATGACATCCACAAATTATCATAGTAGAATATTAGCATGGTCTTCCAGACACTTGTCACAAATTCATCATCTGACACAAAGTTTAACATTTAAGCTACATGGAGTTGATATGGCTATAAATGCCAGGACAGTAACCAAAATTTGAACTGCTTTATTTGAAACAGTATGGCATAAAGACTCTCACTCGTGTGTGTGTGTGTGTGTGTGTGTGTGTGTGTGTGTGTGTGTGTGTGTGTAAAATATATATATTATAATATATAATAATTATATATTATATAATAATTATACATAATAATTATGTGCTGTTTAAAGTTCTCAGCTTTCCAGCAAATGCTTGAGAAGGTTGAATGTAGATAGAGATGCAATCTAAGTAATGTCGTTCCTCAGCACCAGCAATGGAAAGATTCCCTCAGAACTGAAAGCACACTTAGCAATCCTCCTCAAAGACTACTTTCATGAACAGAGAAATCCATAAAACCAGTAAATGTTAATAAAAAACCACATAGAAATAGAGCAGGTTTGCTATCCAATCTCTCAAATGGAGGCAAGTGCCATACCTAACTAAATATGAGGAAAAAATGTTCTGTTTCAGGGAGGAAGAAAGACCAGGACTACAGTGCTGATTGAATTGACTCTTTACAAATGAAAACACAATTAAAAGGAGATCCCTCAGAAGTACAGCATCTGAACAATTCTTTTCCTTGTCTTCAATTATTTCAGCAATTACATGACCTATGCAGAAGCACCACTGAACAAAAGTTAACGGAAAATGAGGTTGCGAAAATCATGTCATCACCAAGGAATTTATTAATGATTAGTACATTTAATTTATGTACTAACTCACGCTACACAGGGCTGATGCTACTTTTAAGTTTTCAATGTTAATTTAAGTGCAATTCACAAGAGTACTCTAGCTTGGTGATAGATATTTTTGGCTGTAAACTACTTTCAGATACTTTCTGGCCAGGGGATTATTAAATAGCATTTATTGAATTCCACAAAAAAAAAAAAAACTTTAAAATAAATAAATGTTTTCCTCTTAAAGATTTGTTAAAATATAAAATATGTGCAGGTTTACCCATGAACGTGGATTTGTGTCAGCCAGAAATTCGAAGAAACTTTAGAGTTAATGACTTATTCACATTAAGTAACACTATTAGGAAAAGTTAAAACAGTAGTACCTCAGAATCTCTGCTTTGGCTTTAAATGTGTACACATACACATTTAAAAGGCATGGTACACTCTTCAAATATATATTCATATACACACACATATTCAAATATATATACACATGTATATATATGTGTGTGTATTTGTCTATATATTTGCTGACTGTACCATTTTTAAGGTTAAAAAATTAAATCAGTAATAAACCCTTTTTCACAGACCTGTGTTTAGTTTAATCAATTTCAAACTGAAAGCAAAAACTTTTAAAGCTGCCATATTTCCATGGGAATTTTAGTAGCAAAATACCAAGACTTTAAGAAAAAAAAAGCTATAATTGAAATACTCTCCTTACCTTTTCTACTAATTAGCTATATTGCTTCATGTGCCAACCACTTCCCATAAAAGCTACCTTTTAGAAAAAGATCCTGCTTGCTGATCAGTGTACCCACTGATCAGCTCAGCTCAGATCATTTTCTCTTCCCTTGAAGAGAAAATGAGAGATACTTCTACTCTGTAAAATGAAGTAGTCCTTTCTGGGAAAGCATTGCAAGAGAATAATAATCACATTCATATACAGGCTGTATATCGAAAATGGTGGGGGGACTGTTGAAAAAACCCACAAGGCTACTCTGCCAGAAAGGAATTGTTTGGAAAAGTTGTTCAAACCTGCCACTGTCTGTCTGACAAAGGACAGCTGCATTACTGCAGCATACCTGAAGGGGTACACAGAGGCAGTGATAAAATAAATTTCTACTCATTGGAATACAGGCAGTGATTTAAAAGTACCTAAAATATAATGGTATCACAGGGTTTGTTACTAAAAAAAGCACAATTCTTATCAGAAAAAACAAACAGAAAAAGGCTAATTTTTAATCTTTAACAGCCTCAGCATTTCTAACTTCATTAAAATTTGAAATGAAATGTAATGTCTATATTCCAACACAGAAGCACCTTCCAACAACAATTATTAGGTTGATACAATTAGAGGCAATAAGAATACATTAATAATTCATTTTTACACAATCTGATTCCTATTATCAGTACACACATGAAAAAATGAAACACTGATAATGGTCATGCTGGTAACATTAACATATTAAACATAGCAGAAAATGTTTACAAGACTGCAAACTACTATGATAAAAATATAAAGGTATACTTGGTGACAAATACCTTTGACAAATCCCTGAAGTTGCTAGGAAGTGTAAGGTCCAACTCCTCTGACTCATAGTTGGTGATAACCCAAGGGAAAACAGGGTACTGATTCAAATCGTTGTAAGTTCGACCTGACAAACAACAAAAAACCCCACTGTGAATAAAGAGTTATATTTAACTTAAACACCAATCTCTAAAGATACAACAAAATAACTTCACGAGCTGTTTGAAAGAACAGCAGTTTATTTCAGATCTGTTATAATTTCAATATTCTACTTTGCTTTATTGAAAGGATAATGGAAAAGTTGACAATATGCTAGTATTTAATCTAAAACATTTCAGCCCGTTTCACTTTAATTGTAAACCCTTGTGCATACAGTAAGATTGACAGTTAAATTCATTCATTTCCTATGCATTTCTCCTTTCCTTGTTTACGTCATCTTGTCTTCCATTTCCTTAAGGTGAAACACGTCAAAAAATGGAGGGTCAATGATTTTTGTTGATACTAAAAATTTAAAGCATTCTTTTTACATACTGTCTTAAATACAATATGTGAAAGAAGAATGAAGTAGCTCAGGAATTGAGACTGAAGAGTTTTTCAATTAATAACTGTTTCATCTAGAGAATTCACTTTGAGTGGAATTCATCCTTGCCCACTGTCCATCTATTGATAGGCCAACATTTACCAGAACAGAAAATTTGATCCAAATACAGGTTCGTGTGTACATCTTCATGTATCTAAGATGGAAATAATATACTTCTTCCAGTTAAACCAAAATATTCAATTAGAATAAACATATACCATGCACACATACACATCCTAAAGCCTGGTTGCTAAGTTTAAAATGCAGTTTTTACATGGATCCTGTCTCTTTTTATTATATTGTTGCAGAGGCTCATTCATTCATATCATCTTCAATCAGCATATTCTTGAGATGTTGTTCAGCCTGGTCTTAAAAGTCTCCAAAGACAGGTTTTAACCTCTTCCCCAGGAATATTATTTTACAATCCAATCTGTAAGGTTGTCAGAAAACATTTTCTAAACCTCCACCACAGTTTTTCTTTTTCCAGTTTTCTTACACCACTCAGTATTTTTCCATCGTGGTTTGCAGAATTTTTAAATGGTACAGTCAGTCTTTCCCTAATCACTTGGCTTTATTGCACATTACCTGTTTTTGAGGATTAAGGCTACTTACATGACACTGGGGTAACTATCTTTCTTTTAGCTCCCTATCATGGGCAACTCAACTTTTCCTCTTTCCATAATGTTATCTTTTCGCTTATTTTAACCTCAAACACCAAGCAGATAAGAATTTAATTTATTATTTCAATAATATATTCAAGCTGAAAAGGGTCATTCATAAGAGCCATAGAAAAGAGTATCATGATGTGCCTCATTCAGCTTGAGCAGTAACGAGGCAAGCAGATCGACCCCTACTTTTAAAAATCTGTCAGTATCCTGGCACCTCTGACTTGATGACTGATTACAGAAAGCACCAAAAGTGACCATTTGTATAAAATGCAATTAGTGCAAGCACAGGCATTTGTTGTATCAATCGTGTTAGCAAGAGCCAAGCCTGAAAGGGAATTAACAGACCTTTCACCACTGTCAATACCACAGAAAAGAGCTGAAAATTGAGAAATTTTCTGAGTTGCTCAGAGGACAGCATAAGTTGGAAAATAAAAGGGATATCATGAGACCCAACAGTCAGCCTCCACTTAGTAAACTGAAGCCCAGCTGGTTAGAAGTTGATGGGGTAAGATGGGTTAAACAAAATACACCTTAGCATTTACAGAATGAGTGGTTGGGACAAAAATAAGTGGATACAAATTAGGGTTGGATTTGGATTGATGGTGTCCTAGAAAAGCAGCACTGGCAATCCAGACACTGCACCCTTTTTTGAGACCAACCATGCATCCTGTAACAGTGGTATTTATTGGCTCCAGGAATATCCTGCTCCTTGGCTGAGATTTCCAGCCCTACAGAGAATTTGTTGCATCTATGATATTTAGGGAGGATAGTACTTACGAAAATTAAAACTTAGAATACTGAGAATAAAGAAGTTCCTATTTCTGAGGGTTTCCTAAATAGTTGACAGTCTATATAGTTCCTGTCCCCCCACAACTGTAATGATATTCTGATTTTAAGTGCAGCTCAGTACCGTGTTATGGATACCTCTCTAGTCTTACATAAACATAAATATAATTATGAATAAAGTAAATTTAGGAGGATTTTTGTGAAGTTCTTCAGGACACAATCATACATAGAAAAAATTACTCATTAAAAGAGCAAAATCTAGTTGTGCCCCATGGCTGCTGAGACTGTACTGTGATTAACTCCTCTTCTGTGTAATTACAGTAATTTGGATGCATAGTAATTAGCAATACCTGCTATAGTGTTTAGAAACATCAAGTATTCAAAGTTGGAAATCTCTCGGTGCTGCCACCGCTGGGTCATGTTGGAAGCTTTGAAGATCTGTCGCGGACTAGCCAAAGAAATGCGCCTGAAAACAAAGAAAATTGAAAAAAAAAAATGAGAAAACCTTGTGGGTCTTCCTTTTTTTACATATCTCATTTTTAGTGGCAGTAGTACATATTCTTTCTACCAGGTCTATGCTGGATTTCTCTGGAGGTCAAACTGCCACTTGGATACTTGAAGTTCATTTTAAAAGTTTTATAATCTAATAAGAATAAAAAGAATTAATGCATCTGACAGCTGGATATGTCAAGATTTGAAAAATTTCCAACAGAAACCTTTACAGCTGTGCAAATTCAGCTGCTCCATGATGGCTCGATGTATTACAGAAATATGTTACTGGAGATTTAGAGATGGAATATCATGAAATAAGAAAATTACAATACTTTTAGAATTTCACGTTAAAATGAAGTTATCTTTAAGGAGAGGGTTTTTAAATCCCTCAAGAACAAAGGAAAACAATGATAAGATGATAGAATTTCATTATTAAGTCCATCCCCTTGAGATTTAAACTCTGGGCAGTGTTGGGGAGTTAGTCATAAATAATTCAAACTTTTAGAATTTGATGCCAGATTTCCTAATGTTTGTGAAAGAAGACTGTAAAGTCATTCCTTGGGGTGATAAATCAAACAGAGAAGAGCTTATCATAAAATTCCCAAGACTGTTTTGTTCATAACAAAAACATCTGTAAATACCAAATCCACATCACTTAGGGAGGACAAAAAAATACATATGTAGTTTTAGTTAAAAAATCTTTACAGGTATTGGTAAACAATTCAAGGAAACTGTAACTGATTTTTTTTTAATAACCTCCATTACATTGCAAACAAATTGATCAGTACAAAAGGATGTGAAATACTGAGCAAATGTGTCTTCGAAGTACATTTAAAATTTTTCCCACATAATTTGTTTCTGTAAATAGAAATCCTGATGTTCTTACAGAGTGGCTATAATTGCAATCCAAGAGATTTTTTTTTTCTGGACTCCATAAAAAAACTACAAAACACAATAGAAAACATCTTGAACTATTTTAATCCCATTTCTATGTACAGAAATCTATCAAAAACAAAAATTTAAAGTAACAACAATCAAGATACTCCCTAAGGGTTTCCTGCTCCATGTTCTGTACACTGGTAGGTGTAAATGCTTCAAACCATGTGGGATGGATTGTTTTTTTAAAAAAAAAGAACTCTTCAAACTACAGATAAAACTAACTCAAATTGTAAAATACCTGGTCTGGGGTAATCCAAAGATGGTACCAATCCCAACTCGAGGCAGACAGTTAACCACTTTCTTTACTGTTGCTTGGTCAGGGAAGTTGAACATGACACCCACTGTAAGTACAAGAGTTGAAATACAGCATGATTTTACATATTTTAGGCTTTCTCAATCAACACAATGCAACCTTAAGCTCAGGTGTTCAACAGACCAGATAAGTTTCCTTCAGATTGCTATAGATTTTTTTTTTTCATTTCCAGAACTCCTTTTATATATCAATAACAGGAATTTCAACAGAAGTTGTCACTGTTGCACATCTTACAAGGTCTGTATTTGTTTTCCTTTATGAATAGAAATTAAACCTATGTGCACAGATTGACTGTCTAGAACTAATTAAAAAATGTATGTATTAACTGGTTCACACATTTACCAATTTACTTTCTAGATATTTTCTAGAAATAGTTTTCAAAATACTATCTTCCTATTTTGTCTGAAACATGTGAATGACACTTATGAAACAGCAACCTAAAAATCTAAATAACAATCTAATTATGGTATCACCAGGGCCATTCATGACTTCAGAGAGTACAACAAGTGTTTATGCATATGATTAATATTCTGTTAATGGACAATACCATTACCAAAACAATGTTCTACATTTTAAATAAAGCAGGAAGGCATAGCAGTCACTGGTCTAATCCAGTAGTGAAATTCTTTCATTCCGTCGTTCTTGGTGTGTACAACCAACAACTATCAACTCTCCAAGGGGACACAAAAAAATCCTGCATGATAACAGATCCTGTCTTGAGCAGGACTCCTCACAGAATGCCAAATAAACATGTGGATATAAATGAAAGTGAGGCATTGATGATGCACAGTTTCCATACCTGATTATAATTTATCATTGAAAAAAGAACTGGAAAGAGAAACTAAATTACAAAAAAATACTAACTTAAATACTGATACATTTAATCCAAGTCCTTCCTCTGTCTATGCAATTCCATGTCAAAACAGACATGACTAAACATCCAAACAGAATGCACACGCCCCCACATCCACACTTGTCATTTCTTTAAGCTCACTGTACCTCTATTTGCCATAAATATCTCCAGTGCTGTATTTTGCAAGAGGTAACGTCGGGAAAAGATGGATCGAATCTCTGAGAAGAGCCATTTTCCATGGAGTCCTTCTGTATATGCCAGAATCTAAGAGAAACAGACAGAAAGGATGTTTTAAATATGTTAGCTGGACATGTAATACTTTGCAAAAGAGAAACTCTTTGACCCACAAACATGGATTCTACCAATTACATGCAAAACCTGCAGCAAAATTAAAATACGCTCAAACTTCAAATCATGCTATGAATCTCTAATGCATTTTTTGTAATCCTGAATTCAACTACTCGTGTCAAATATTTTAAACATTTGCTTGCATTTTTTCCTTTAAAGACAACTGTCTATTTTTTCGTAACAGTTCCAGAGCTTCAAAAACATTATTAAATGTTCGGCAAAGCATAAAACCATATTCTGAAATGTACTTCTAGTAGCATTAGATGTATCTGCACTCCCTTCAGCATTGTAATAACAGGCCTGTAACAAATAAGCAAGGAAAAAAAGTCTTTAAAGAAAAAAAATGTTCCTTAGGTTTATCGTTAAGGCAGCATTCATTAATTCTGGAACTAGAAAGGTTGGCTGTATAAGAGGTTAAGTATCATTTTGTCAGCTAAGGTTAAACACAAACCTGCAAATGAACTCAGCATAATCTCTCTATGGAGTAAGCGGTTGTCAAAGTAACTTGTTACAATTCGTGTCATCCCATCTGACAGACACAGATGCTGAGTCTGCCTTCACAATTCAAACTAATTCCATTTTCAGTCCTCAGCCACTTTGTTTCTTTGTTGTTTCACTTTTTCCTTTTCATTTCAAAGCTTAATTATGTAAGTGTTAGGGACAGAGAGACTGGACACTTCTCTACCTCAGATTAACAAATTATAGGAGAAGGAAAATCTGAGATTTGTCAATTTTAGCAAACACAAGAGCACTTAATAGAAAGCCACCACAGAAAAGGAGACGCAGATGCAATCCTTGTTAACATCACGCTGACCACAATTTCATTTGAGCAATACATTGTGTATAAAAACTAAAAAGTGAAATTCAAGTCCTAACATAACAAAGCCTGTTAATGAAACTGATCATTTGTTTACAGGTTTTAAACAAAGGAGGATTTTGGCTTGCATGTAGCATAAATTGACAAATCAAACCTGCATTTTTGTAGCACAGAGAGCAGATGCACCATTATAAAAGCACGACACAATTCAGCATAAAATATTGTACCAGTTTTGTGAATTTAAAGCAAACAAGACTGGCAAACCAAAAGCTGATAGCACAGATCAGAACATACAAAGCAAATCATCTCCCACACCGTTTTTCTTTTTACTTAATTCCTCATCTTCACCTCAATACAAGTGCCACAGTCAACTTCTCTCCCAGCAAACACACACACACACACATAGACAGAGAAGGAAAAAAATACGTAATTATTCCAGTACGAAATTCTAGAAATGTGATGAAAGGACCAGAGATGCTCAGTGGTTGCTAAACATTTCTGGAACTGGGGAACTAACAGACTTGGGCCACACTGACACTTCCCATAGCACACCCAGAACCCATCCACACTAATTGGCAGATTTGTATAATTCTGTGGTGCTATTCAGAACCACTGCGGTCAGCTTTTGTCACATGCATATAAATATCTGCTAAGAATACAACATTGAAAGAGGTAACAAAGGAGACAAAGTTGCAGTGCTCATGCACAGAAATCTCTTAGTACTTTTTGCTGGTATTCATCCACCTTATGATCTTGAAATCGGAGCTTCTAATTGCAATGATTGATTTTTTTTGAGACAGACAGCAATGTGGTAAACCTCCACTTTTCTGCAACAATTAAAACCCAACAGCCTGTTTGTCCCCATCCATCTGTGCATGGCAAATTCAAACACTTATTATGTGGATCCTGTGAGTAAAACTGGCACACTAAATAATTATTACTTTTACCCTGTGGAGCAAGCATTTTCTGTGGGAGTGCAAACCCTGCACGAGGCCCAGAGCTTGCTGCCTGCAGCCTCCTCAAAACTGGAAGGAAAAGCACCGACTTGAAAAGACCAGAGGGTGGCTTGAATTGTGCACCTCGCAGAGCCACGATGAAGTTACTGAATTCAGTGAGACAGGATTTACAGCAGGAACTGGAACTGCACTACAGAAACACCACCAGCCACCGCTGTAACCATTCTCTGAAGCCCTCATTAACAACAAAAGTGATCAGGAGACACCAGCAGCTGAGGCCGGGCTGAGCAAGGCCTCCATTCCGGGCTGGAGCAGGGTCTGCCTGCTCTGCGGCCTCACTTCAAAGTCTCTGGAGTTCAATTAAAACTGGATTATGTTGGAGCAGACCTTCTTTGGGACCCTGTGCTCTCTGAAACTCCGGGCACACTGACAGCACCCTAGACAGAGGTCTAGCCCGCCAGTGAACCAGTTGCCGTGGCAACCACAGCATTGCCCTGCTCCCGCTCATCGCTCCACCTAGAGCAGATGAAAGGTCCAGAAGACAAACACATTTCTTTCATGTGCATGGCTAAGTGCTCCTTATGAAAATCCAGCGCAACCCTTCGCTCCCTAGAAAATATTATTAGAAACTCCTAGTTGCAGAAATTGACTCGTTCTTCAAATTAAATTCAGCATTTTTATTCTGGCAAACAAAATTTTTAGTTTTATTTTTTTAATCACTTCTGACATCAGAATTACAACTTTCAGTAATTATTTTTGCATTTGCCTGTTTTCACCCATGAGCCACACAACACAGAGCTCCACTTCAGAAGAACAACTATCTTCTTCATACCATTGCACAATATTTTGAGGTTAAAACCAACTCATTTCTGCCTTTTGTCACCACTAGTTTTGGAACAAGTTGAGAAGCAGAGACTAATGACAATCTAATCTGCAGAAATAGTACTGCCTTCCCCATGTGAGAAAGTAATTACAGAATTTCAGTTGATTCAACACATCAGATTGGAGTTCAATCTATTGCACGTTTCATTTGTTTCAAAAGATACAGCACATTACAGAAGAACAGACAATTTATACTGTTTACCATTTCATTTAAAAACAACACAAACAAATGAGGCAATTGTAAAGTTCTACAGTTCCAAAAATCTCATCAGACAAACTGTTATGTAATTAGACTTTGGCAACACCAGATGAACAGGCGTCATGACAACATTACTAAAAATACAAAATTACTTTCACCTTTGCATTAAGTCCCTTCTCTTACTTCAAGTATTAGAAATGAAGGTCTAAACCTGCACTTAGTCACTGTACTCATGCTGATGGCCCTGACACTGCACAGCTGCCAGAAACTCCCCAAGAAATTAGTGAGTAAAGAACAGCCAGATTCAAATTCTACTTGGAGAAGATTCTGAAATCAGAGTTGCATGAAAACTCAGGTAGCACAGTGCTGACCACAAATTAAGATCATACATAAATAAGTGCCCACAATTTACAGTCATATATCTGATAATTTCCCAACACTAAAATGCTCATTTACTTCAAAGCTATTCTGTCATTTTACAGTTTTTAATACAAATGCCCCATTCTACCTTTTCTTCAAAACCCTCCTTGAATGTTGATCATAAACAATGTCTCTTGTAAAAGACTTCATGCAATAGTTAAAAAACCACCCCCATCACTACAGCTGCCTCCTGAATTAGAAAAGTAATATTTTACTGAGGACTAAATGAACATTTTGCTTTACCTGTTAAGCAAGCCAATCAGCTATCGTATATTTTATTTTATTTTATTTTAGAGAAAAGTGCTATTGATCTTGAAAATGTGAATAGGCTAGAAGTAATTAAGTCTGCAAATGGGTTATAGAACCGAAACAGTAATTGAATAATTATATTACTTTAATATGACAGCCAACTTAACTGCCATGAGTAAAGTAAAAGCTAAATAGCTTCTTTAAAAAGCTGATGCCCATTTGTTTAATTTTAAACAAGTTATAATGTGAGACAAAGAAATAAATCCAACAAAGCATTGAATAAAAATATAGAGCATTTAGTTTACATTCTAATTTGATTACAGTTGAGAGATAAAATTTATAAATACATTCTAGCAGCATTCCAGGTCATTTGGGGCCATTTTTACTCAGGAAGACAAAATTACAGCACTCAGAGGGTACAAAATCTGACACTCAGTTTACAAGAAACCTGGATTTCTACCTTAACCTCAGCCTTGCAACTGAGGATCCTTGGATTCTACAGTCCAGGTATTAGTTCCCAGCTGCAGGATTCACACTGAAAGGGTCTTACTCTGCTCTTTGTTTAAATACATCTAAGAACAAGTGAAATAACAGGGAATTAGATCAGACTATTAATAACCTTAAATACCAACATGCTCTTCAATAAATCACAGTTGTTTATTGGTTTATTTTAGATTTCTCAAAGAAACAACAAGTAAGATGTTCGCTTTAAACCTCAAATATTTACAAAATCAGCCACTGAAATCCTCAGGCAATGAGCAGCAGCCTCCCAACCAGTCCCCCTGTGAGCATGCACAGTCTGTTACACAATCCTGTTCAGCATTTTCATGGGTGACAAACTCAATTAAACATATTCATTACTTTAATGTTCCACGAGACAGTTCTACCCGACATAAAAAAATTAAATAAATAAATAAATACTCGGTGACCTTTGTATTGATCAGAGCAAAATGGCTTATGGCTGGGTGTGGGTGGTGAAGGGATTGGGGAGGGGGGTGGTAAAGGACTCTTATGTTTTCTCTTCCAATTACTGAAGGAGATGATAAAACCACAGCAAATGATGTATCAGCTCATTTTATCTTATCGCTTTGGGGCTAGGTGACAATGAAGTTCATATTTCACTGGTTCCCATTGAAGATTGTGAAAATTACTTGCCCTTATGACCTGAAATTTCACTGGAAGACAGAAATTTCTCTTCTGCAAAGTAATGCAATTTTTCAGATGTCAACCTTTAGCCCAGCTTTAAAAATTAATTTCATTTATATTAACCAATGATATTGATATTTTCACAGAATGCTCTTTGATACATGAACCACCGACTAGCAAATTGATGTGCTTGAAAAGGATAGAATTATTTTATCTGAAGCTGCTGGGGACAGACAGATTTACCACAAACTGAAATTTCTATTTCACATTATACTGTTTATATTAGCCTCAAATACCTTAAGGCCTCTGGACCAGTAAATAGTTTAATCTTTTGTTAGGATTTAGTTCTGTTTCTAGATCCATTCAGTTTTGAAATAATTTCTCTTTACACAATGAAAAAAAACAAAACACCATGTGCCTGGAAATAATAGGAATACTAAGAATAAAGTGTAACTGTCACAGACCACAGATCAGTACCTATATGACGGCATGAAAAATACTTCCCAGATTATTAAAATAGAGGAATGCACAACTATATATTCTCCCTTTATCCTGCCACTTAAGCTATACTTCAGTGTGAAAAAAGCATGAAATGTAAATTTTCTGAAAGTGGTTTCCTACTAACTACAGGTAACCTTCTTCCTGATTATCCCAATCTAACCTGGAAATAAAAATACTGAGGGAGTCTGTATGTCAGAACTTTTCTGACTTGACTATGTGGTTCTAAACACCTCACATAGACTAATAAATCTGCTTACAATGTTAGCAAATTTAGTACCAACTCTCTTACTCCCTTCAACTGGGTCCCATAAACAATTTTTTTTCCTTCTTGATTAACCCTGTTGGCTTTTAGAGAGCAGGAGTTTATTATCACTATCAGAAAACATTTAATTAACCCAAAGAACAGGAACATTTGATTGCTAATGACTGTTATGCAAGGTAAATTATGCAGCCTCAGATAGTGGAAGTTCAAAAAGAAGAAAATTAGTATAGGTTTGGATGACTGTCCAAACCCTGCAAGGTTAAGGACAGAAAGTTATATCTGTGTTTGGAAAATATGACAGCAGGCTTATTTATGATAAAAAGGAGCCAGAATTGCAGGAAATCACAGATTTTTGCAGGAGTTGACTGGTATCTTGATTTAGTTACATTCTGATTTAAGAGCTAGTTGGACCTGCTCCTCAAGAGGAAGATACGAAAGGCTCATACCAATGTTTACATCATCTGGAGAAGGGCAACATTTTTCCTCCTCCAGGGTTACCTGTTTATGCTATTTGCTACAGCACTGACGTTCATACATATACAGACTTCATATACCTGGTATGTAAAATCATACAGACAACAAATCATAACCAAGAATCTTTCATTTAGAAATAACTCAGCATAGTCTTTGTGGACTGCATTAAATCATACAACTTCATGATTTCCAAGTGTCAATGAATTCCATCAGTTAAATAGACACAGTGCAAATACTAAAAAAGCTTGTTTTGATTTCATTTTTTATACATTGAAAAAATGACATTACCTGCAAAAGCTCAAGAAGAGAGCTTAAGCATCAGTGAGCAGAATTCCATGAAATGATTTCTCACTGTGTAGAAGCTGTCAAAAGAAGCTGATGATATTAAATAGTGGAATTTGCATCAAAAATGCTGAAATGAAGTATTATCAGTATTAAGACCTTGTAGTAATGAATGGTGCAGTGGTGCATTCCATGATCATTATGCTCTGTGAGACAGAATTTTGGAAAACTAGTTGGGAAAACTCCCTTTGCCTTCATTTTATCTATCCAGTTGAGAAGCTGGTGTCTAGATGGCTTTAAAAAGTCCTTCACAACTCTCTTATTTTGGTGCATAAGTTTGTATCACCACAACTGTTGCTACCTTGTTAGTTAGCTCACCTTCAAGTTTACTTATGCAGAAAACTAAAAGACAAAGAACAGGAAGCTTTAGATGTTCCAAATTTTCACTCTGCAAAAACTGATCAATTAATTTGTCTTCCCGTCTCCTTGTGAGCTACCAAAAAAAGAGGAAATACAAATTCAGATTAAATTCATTATGGAAATGTTTTATTATTGGAAAGGAGGTTATAAAATAAAAACTCTTTTAAACCTTAACCTCAAAAGTTGTTAGCACACTCCCTAGAATCTGGTATTCCCATTAAGAAAAAAGAGTATGTTTTCAAGGTGATAAGTATGACATGATCCATATTTTGAAAATGTAAATTGTACAGAAAGTTTCCTAGTAGAAGTAAGACAACATAGGACTAGTGGCTCAAAACCATGCCATGACATTGTAACACTACTGCAATAAAAAAGAAGGATTTCAAATCAAGCCCTGAAAAGTTTTCCCTTGTTCAAAGATGGAAGTGCCAGAAAAATAGTGAAAAGGAATCAAGCAGAGATTTTTTTTTTTTATGTATAATGACAAAAAGGTTGTAGATTTGAGTTTTTCTTAAGTTTAAAGGTTTTTTAAGTTTAAAGTCTGGTTGGTACCTCTCCTTTTATAAAATTCCTAGTGCAGAAAAGTCTTGGAGGATAGTCTTTATCAGACTATTGGTTGATCTTTAACAAGCACAGAGTCTGAAAATTAGGACAACTGCCAGACTCACAGCAGCTCATATCCACAGTAGTATTACTATTTATGGTGAAATGTAAGAAACAGGGGTAAGCATCTCAAAGCAGGGCACAAAAAACATTGCAGGAGGCATCTTTGTTCTGCTGTCTCTTAAAGGTATTTAGACATGGATTTCTTTTTTTTTTTTTTTTTTAATCATAGAATATCCTGAGTTGGAAGAGACCCACAAGAACCACTGAAGTCCAATTCCCAGCCCCACACCGGATATCCCCAAGAGCCACACCCTGGGACTGAGAGTGTTGACCAAACACTTCTTGAGCTCTGTCAGGCTGGTGCTGTGATCACCGGCCTGGGGAGCCTCTGTTTTAGAAATATAAGGCTCATGTTTTCTGTAAATGTCTCTTCAAATCTGTATTTGGAACCACAAATGAGAATAGTCATTTCAGATTTCCACTGCTGTGCCCTGCACCTGCCTATTTCACCACTTTCAGGATATGACATCTCCCACGGGCCGCTTCTCCCTGCATCCAGCAAAGGTCTCTCCAGTCAGAACACGTGCAAGTGGAAGCAGCAACTACAACCAAGAAGGAACCACTACACCTGCAACACTGGCAGCTGTCCAGGGTCTGCTGTTTCCATCTGATCTTGCAGAAGGAGGAGCAGAAAGCAAATGGGCAATGAAAAAATAAATTTCAATGCCAAAAAAGAATTATTTTTATTTTTTAAATCAGTGACCTGTAAGCTGACCTTCATATCCCTTCATCAGAAACAAAACAAAAACAAGAACTCCCCCACACATCTGGCAGGAAGCTAGAATACCAGTCATCAAGAAACACTGCATCTGATCAGCTCATTAAGGGGAAGCAAGCCCATACATAGAAGAACAGATGTGCCTCTTGAAGGCAAGGAGAAAAGTCAGACTCCCGAGCTGCCAAGCCAGCCATTCACATCAGAAGATTCTGCGCTGCATTCCGTGACAGATGTGGCACAGAAGGTGCCCCTTGCAAAGGGGTGTGGATGCAAAAATGGCTGAATGCCACCTTTGTGCTGCAGAGACTCAAGTGCTGCAGGAACCAAACCCCCTTCAAGTAAAGTTGGGCAGCTGCAGGGGCTGACATACATTTGCCTCATTTGGGATGCCCAGGACTGTATATAATACTGAACAAATTTTCCCTCTTGCCCTCAGAAGCTGGGAAAGAAGACAGCACTGGACTGCTATAAAACCCTTCACTGCTCAAGCCCTTCTCCACTCACTGCAAGTCCATTTACTGTAAACCAAAGCAGAATACAGATATGACAACGAAATAGAGGAATTATTCTGAGTTATCAAAGGACATGTTCTATGTGCTCTTTTTTATAACAAAGTCCCACATGAGTATACTTCATATTTTGTATCTGTATTCTTACATTTGTCTTATATTCCTGTAAAAGTAGATTAATTTCTCAGAAGAAAGAACTGACTGAAATCAGCCACTGATGAAGGTTTTGTTATGGCCTGTGACTGCAAGGGAGAACCCCTTAATATCACCCATAGAAATAATTTGTCCAATTAAAACTTACCCCATGTTTTTAAAGAAAAAAGGCCATGAGAAGAGGAGGTTTTATACAACAACTGCTGACATTCATCTTAGTACATGCTAAACTGAAGTAATATAAATTCAGCTTTAAAGCATTGCTACAAGCAAAGACCCTTTTCCAAGATTAAGCAAGCCAGCGGCACAGCTAATGTGAGGCCTACAACCACATCTATGATTCTGGGGCAACACAACAAGAACATAACCCTTATTTCAGCTTAAAAATGCAATAGAAAATTAAACTGCATTTCTAGTCCAAATGATTGATAAGAAAGGCTTGAAAATGTGATTCAAGTGTAACAGATACACAGACAGCAGTCTGGAGATAGCTGAACAATTGATCCAACAACATGATTTGCCTTGCCATTCCCCCTGGGGTATTAAATCTAAAACTTGCTACTCCTGAGGGCCCAATAAAAAATAAGTCTATCAAAGAATTCTGCAGATGACAGGAGGAGAGAGGGCAGTAAGTCTATGTGAAAATATTAGCTCTTGTGAAGAATTTTAATCTGGGCTGTGTTATGCATTTATCTTTCAAATCCACGATGCTGTTTTGCACAACTGGAAGTTTTCCTAAGAGCCAGAAAAAGTCAAGTCTAATGTAGGAGTATTGACAAAGCCCCAGTTTCCAGCCAGTACCTAACAGTGTTTCATAAATGCTGAAGTCAAGAGGCAAAAGTATTTTCAACTGTTTCTCTTTAGAAAATCCTAACCCCATAGCAACATCTATCCATCCTGGCCTAAGTGCTGCCAAGAACTAAGTTCCTTGCAAAAATGCACCAATTTATCCTGCTCGTGCATGTTTCATTTACAAAACTAACTTAAGGCAGCCTTTTAATATGCAATTCTTATCAAACAAATTTACCACGTTTGAAAGAATGATGTGGGAGCCCTTCTAAAATATTTTTTCAAGTAGGGAAAAGACCCTAACTGGATAGCAGCTCCCCTCCTGGTCTGCTTCACATTTTGAAAAAGGTGCAGTTTTTTAAAAGGAGCAGGAAATTGAAGGTATTAGAAAATTTGATTTTCCAGTGGTGTTTGCAGTTCTTAAGTGATTTTTAGTGTGGAACTCAATGATCTTCCTTTCTTTAAAAAAAAAAATATTTTAAGTCAGTAGATCTACCTTTAGGGTTTTCTCTAGCTGAAGTATTTACAAGTAAAACACCTGTAATCAATTCTTCCCATAACATGTTAGCATTATAGATATTCAAGTGGGTAAGAATTTTAAGATATGTTATAGGAAAGAAGATTTGACATCTGAAATATAAAATATCTCACCCTACAAATAGGAACACATTTACAGCAAGAAACTTTAGTAGATTTATCGCTACAAAATAATCAATTTTCTATTTGAGGAGTTGGAAGTTGAAATCTTGTGGAGTTTCATGTTTGAGAACTTATTACAGGGCAAGGAAAGTATTTCTCACTCTTCCTTGAGCACATGAAAACCAGTGACTGAAATGCTGAAATGACTTGGATACAAAACTTGAGGCAGCAGTAAAGACTAAAAATAACTCATGCAGACACATCTAGGAGTGTTTCACCAGTGAAGAACTGATAAACTGATCAATAAAACATCCTCCCTCCTTGAAAAAAGTTGTATTTGCTTATCCTCCTTTAATAAACATATGGGGGGTTTTAATATGAATTTTAAATTTAACAATATACTTAATAACTTTCATTTGTTACATTAACTGTTGAAGCATCAAACATACAGTAGTAATTGAACCCACCAAAAAATAACTAAAATTGGCAGGTATCTCCTTCTTAGCATTCCCCCCAACCAAAATGTCAGTGTCGATAAAATCCACTTTTAAAAACATGTATCCTTGCAAATCTTAAGTACTGTCATCTCATCACCCTGTTGGAGTTTGATTGATTACGCCTTTTCCTTATGTTCATTAATCTCATCACCTTATCTTTTACACCACTTCATTTTAGCAGAAAGGCAATAATAAAACCCTCATCCATTATCCTTTTACGCATCTAGTCAAGCGGAAATGGTTAATAACATGCTACAAATTGAACTTCAATCACCTCATTTTCTCCTTTGTCGAATGCACATTAAAATATATTCCAAAAGTGCAATTTGTTTTACAGGGGAATTTGTGTTATATTGCTACAGACAACTAAAATTAAGTGTTTCTCAGTTTGGTTATTAAATATATCCAACTGTCCTTTTATCTCTGATACTAAAACATTAACTCATTTTATTAGGGTGTAATAATACAAGAGCCTTATCTCCCAGAACACAGGGACATCTAGTCTGCCTAATAGTAAGCGTTATACAATGGGTCATTTATCTTTTTCTTTTTTAAAAAATATGCTTTGGATAGTTTATGAATTGGTATATTATTGCAGATGAAATGGCTCTCCATTTAAGAAAAGTTAATTTGTTTACATGCAGGCTTATCTTCAAATGCAAGCCCTATTACAGAAACGGTCTGTAACTGTCAGAGCAAGTGAAGAAGGAAAAGAGGTGGATGTAGAAAAATTTAGAGCACAGTAATTTACCTCTGATCACCTGCCTCCTGTTTGAATATTATCTGTGTTCCATATGCACTTTGCAAATATTCTATGATATGATTCTACAGAATTGAAGTAAGAGTCAAAGAACTTGTTTAAACTCTCCCCATCGTTCCAAATACAGGCATATATTAGTAAGCTAAAATAAATGACATTTCTAAAAAAACCCATCTAGTATAAGGAAGTTCCCAAATATGATGTGTTTGGAGCTGTTTCCTCAAAAAAAAAAATAAAAAAAAAAGGGTGGGTGAAATTCTAGCTCTATTTAATTCACTAACAGTAATCTCTTTTACAGAAAGGATGCAAGGTCTCCTGCACTTTGTTCACCTTCTCAATGAAACAAGACTGGTCTGACTGACTCAGTAAAAGTGCATATCCAAATAAACATATACAACCACAAATACTGTGCAATTGTTACAATGACAGGGTATTTTCCCATGCTTGGTCTCATTTCAATTCTACAGAAACTTAGTATTAACCTTACAAACTTATTATTAACCTTACAAGAAGCCTAAGAACATCATCGATCCTAACTTTAGGCCAAGATTGAACAGGGGAAACAGTATTTTTTTTTATCAAAAAGCTTGCAATAGTTAGTGTTACGGTGTATATATAAATGCACGCTAATGATTTTTAAAAATGAAGCAACGACTACCCTTTACCTTAAAGTAAAGCTCTGGTTAACTTCTGGTAAGTTGTAAAATTACTTCTACAGTTCCCTCAATGGCCTACCTTTTTTCCCAACTTTCTTGTCTATTAAAAGTTTGCCTTATTTCCCAACACAATTTCTTCTCTCCTGCTCTACCACCTTCCATTCAACCTGCAGTTTCACAAGGATTTTTGCAGGTGGCTGCCCTGCAAACACTGCACCTCATCCATCCCCAGTCACTTCCTACTGCTACCCCAATCCCTCCTTTCTCCAAGGACTATGTTAGAGGCCATGGAGTAAAGCTGGAGTTCGACAGGTATGCAGATAGAAAGTCACCTAGGGCAGGGCAAAGGACAATAATGCAGGGGTGAAGGAGATGGAATGGTTCTAGTCTGACTCACTACCATAGATAGCTGCTAGGTCATGCTGCAAATTTCTTCTTCCATCTTTGAAAGTGTATTGGGTTTTATTTTCTTGTAGTTTGGCCAACATATAGCCAACTGTTGCTTCTGGTCCTGCATTTAGAGAGAAAGATTTCTGACCTGTATTTGCAAACTGTGCTTCTCCAACACTGCCACAGCCCAGCAGGAGGCTTGTTTTGCACCCCAGTAATACAAAAAGCATTCTCCTTCACCAAAGCATAGAGACTCTTCACACCACTTTGTGTTCATGGCACATTCAGCCCTGGAATTGCAAATGAAATTCTCACCAATATAAATTATTTGGCCGCTCAAGAATTCATCTTCACAAAGTTTGGAGTACTCCACTTTTTCTTGAGCTATCCCAAATTGAATTTGATCTTGACTCAAAATTACACAGATGAGTTAATATGCTTGTCATCCACTCAAATGCAGAGTCAATTCATTCAAACAAAATATTTTATTATTTGTTAAACCCTGCATGCTTAAATTTTCTTTTCTAGTTTCACATATGACCACCAAAATAGTGGCTGGCATCCAAAACCTGCACACAGTCAGCACCTTAAAATATTAGAGGCATATCAACATATCAAACTGTAAAAATATAAATTTCTAAACTGTCAATACACAGAATTTGATCTAAATCATTGACTGATTTCTTTTTTCCGAAACCTATCTTTCAGAAAAGTGCTTTAAGTATCCCTGCTTAACAACATCTCCCTCTTCTGAATGTGTTAACTGAGGATGTTTTCTACTTGTTTCCCTTTTGTTGTTTAATTTACATTAAACCAGATGTTGGAGAGAGCTGTTTAGGTTCTTATGAGAAAGTCTAGTACCCAAGTGAAACAAATAGGGAAATGGAGCAGGCTATAAACCTATGAAGCTCCTAAACTGCTGTCTGTAGTTGACTGACACAGGTGCAAGTTTACACTATGCAAGTTCAACCCTTCAGCTGATGCCACACTTCTGCAAAATGTAAATTACTGTTGTTGTAGTGCTCAAATGCAGCAGTTTATTGCAGAAACAAATGAACAACTGAATACTAACAAAATCAACGAGTCTTGATTCCAGTCTCTAACCACCATTCCTGTACCACATAACATGTCATCATCCATAAGTAAATGAGTTAATCAAATTAATGAGGATTCAGACAAATCAGCTGCCTAATGAGCACTCAAACTGATGTGGCAAGGGTTATGCTTCAGTGCTGACAAAATCAGTTTGATGAAACTGTGACAAAAGCAGCAAAGCACTGTTCCTTCAGCACATTTTCCTGCATCTTATTAACATGAAATTATAATCGCTATTTGCAAACTGTATAGGAAGACCATTTATTGTGGAAGTCATGTAAACATATGCTTTATCTACTCCTCTCTCCAGCAAACCTGTATATATTGTTGGAATTCAGGATAGTAATTATTCCATTCTTTTTGAAAACAGCAATCGGATAGAGTTGTTTAAAGTAATTTAGATGGAATATGCCAAGAGAATTTCCAGAGACACTACATTGTATGATTTTGCATGAACATGATACAATGATTTACAATGATTTACAATGATTTTTTTATGAACATGACACTTGGCAATAAATACAAAATAAAACAAAATAAATCAAAATATTATGCAGCTTTGCAAACAGTCCAGAAAATTAGCACCAGAATCCCTTCAAAAGTAAATAGAAAAAAATCCGGCTCCAGCTTTTAGATGAATGGTAATGCTTGTATGATGATTTCCAAACTCCATAATGCTAAGAAGCAACAAACACATGCCAAAGAAAGAAATTAACCTAACTAGCATTTTAATTACTTCATCAAAATCCTGTAATCAGGGCTCCTGTAAGACTCTTCTACTAGTACTAACTAGTTATGTCTAGGTTCCAAGTGCAGGGCCAAGGACGGGAACACTAGACAGGAAAATACTTAAAAATGAAAAATCTGAAAGTAGAAAAAAAAAACAAAAAAAACACCATAATTTTTAAAAAGTAAAAATTTACTCTTACTTTCCAAGTATTATCTGTCCAGAACACTTTCTCCAGAGAAGTAAAAACATCTTTGCACCATGTTGCTTAAATGCAAGAGATACAAAGACATAAAAGAAAAATTTTTACATGTAATAGGCATAATTAAAGCAGTTTTTAAATAGCACTGGTGTACCTGCAGCCATAGAAATCATATAGCTCTTCACTAAGATTACAGGAATGAAGTTCTGGATGCTNGAAAGATTTCTGACCTGTATTTGCAAACTGTGCTTCTCCAACACTGCCACAGCCCAGCAGGAGGCTTGTTTTGCACCCCAGTAATACAAAAAGCATTCTCCTTCACCAAAGCATAGAGACTCTTCACACCACTTTGTGTTCATGGCACATTCAGCCCTGGAATTGCAAATGAAATTCTCACCAATATAAATTATTTGGCCGCTCAAGAATTCATCTTCACAAAGTTTGGAGTACTCCACTTTTTCTTGAGCTATCCCAAATTGAATTTGATCTTGACTCAAAATTACACAGATGAGTTAATATGCTTGTCATCCACTCAAATGCAGAGTCAATTCATTCAAACAAAATATTTTATTATTTGTTAAACCCTGCATGCTTAAATTTTCTTTTCTAGTTTCACATATGACCACCAAAATAGTGGCTGGCATCCAAAACCTGCACACAGTCAGCACCTTAAAATATTAGAGGCATATCAACATATCAAACTGTAAAAATATAAATTTCTAAACTGTCAATACACAGAATTTGATCTAAATCATTGACTGATTTCTTTTTTCCGAAACCTATCTTTCAGAAAAGTGCTTTAAGTATCCCTGCTTAACAACATCTCCCTCTTCTGAATGTGTTAACTGAGGATGTTTTCTACTTGTTTCCCTTTTGTTGTTTAATTTACATTAAACCAGATGTTGGAGAGAGCTGTTTAGGTTCTTATGAGAAAGTCTAGTACCCAAGTGAAACAAATAGGGAAATGGAGCAGGCTATAAACCTATGAAGCTCCTAAACTGCTGTCTGTAGTTGACTGACACAGGTGCAAGTTTACACTATGCAAGTTCAACCCTTCAGCTGATGCCACACTTCTGCAAAATGTAAATTACTGTTGTTGTAGTGCTCAAATGCAGCAGTTTATTGCAGAAACAAATGAACAACTGAATACTAACAAAATCAACGAGTCTTGATTCCAGTCTCTAACCACCATTCCTGTACCACATAACATGTCATCATCCATAAGTAAATGAGTTAATCAAATTAATGAGGATTCAGACAAATCAGCTGCCTAATGAGCACTCAAACTGATGTGGCAAGGGTTATGCTTCAGTGCTGACAAAATCAGTTTGATGAAACTGTGACAAAAGCAGCAAAGCACTGTTCCTTCAGCACATTTTCCTGCATCTTATTAACATGAAATTATAATCGCTATTTGCAAACTGTATAGGAAGACCATTTATTGTGGAAGTCATGTAAACATATGCTTTATCTACTCCTCTCTCCAGCAAACCTGTATATATTGTTGGAATTCAGGATAGTAATTATTCCATTCTTTTTGAAAACAGCAATCGGATAGAGTTGTTTAAAGTAATTTAGATGGAATATGCCAAGAGAATTTCCAGAGACACTACATTGTATGATTTTGCATTTTATGAACATGACACTTGGCAATAAATACAAAATAAAACAAAATAAATCAAAATATTATGCAGCTTTGCAAACAGTCCAGAAAATTAGCACCAGAATCCCTTCAAAAGTAAATAGAAAAAAATCCGGCTCCAGCTTTTAGATGAATGGTAATGCTTGTATGATGATTTCCAAACTCCATAATGCTAAGAAGCAACAAACACATGCCAAAGAAAGAAATTAACCTAACTAGCATTTTAATTACTTCATCAAAATCCTGTAATCAGGGCTCCTGTAAGACTCTTCTACTAGTACTAACTAGTTATGTCTAGGTTCCAAGTGCAGGGCCAAGGACGGGAACACTAGACAGGAAAATACTTAAAAATGAAAAATCTGAAAGTAGAAAAAAAAAACAAAAAAAACACCATAATTTTTAAAAAGTAAAAATTTACTCTTACTTTCCAAGTATTATCTGTCCAGAACACTTTCTCCAGAGAAGTAAAAACATCTTTGCACCATGTTGCTTAAATGCAAGAGATACAAAGACATAAAAGAAAAATTTTTACATGTAATAGGCATAATTAAAGCAGTTTTTAAATAGCACTGGTGTACCTGCAGCCATAGAAATCATATAGCTCTTCACTAAGATTACAGGAATGAAGTTCTGGATGCTATCACAGACTCAGTAAAAATCCAATACTTACACATTAATTCCTTTCCTTTCTCAAGGGGGAAGTGTCATACTGGTAATATCTGATTATCCTGTGAGCACTACAAGGAGTGGGTTGGGAAGTGGTAGAAGACACAACTTTTTCCCAGCTACATGGGATGGAGCAGCTTTAACATTTCAGCATTAAGTTAGAAGAAACAACTGACTTCTACATAAGGACACAATTTGAGATATCAATGAGCTTGTATTCTCTGGAGAAGGAATCCTTGGCTTTAGGATCTGTGTTTGAAAAGCAATCCAGAGACAACGTATAAATGATGTTGTATCCAACATACACAGAAAGATGTCAAACTGCCAAAAGAGTAATTAGGATCATTCCCAAAACAACAAATACATATGTGCATATTTTACAAAACCCACAAAAATATTACATTAAAACAGCAGTAGAAATCAGTGGCAGTTGACAATACTATCTTACTCTCTTTTAAGACCAGACATTTTCTTCCCAAAGGACACTGTTCTTGATAACAAGGTTATTTATCTCTGAAAGGGCTGAACTCTCCACTTTCATGATTCTTGTCACAACACACTCCATTTAAGTTTCCAACTGATTTAAAGGATCTCAGTTAAAATCCTAATCCAGCAGTTAACATTTGACTACAGGTGGAGTTTATGGCTATGGCTCCACAGCAGGTGGCAGCCACAAGAATGGCCTGGCCTGCTCTGAACTGTATGGTCCTGCTGCCTTCTTTCTCCTGCCAGTAATATTCCTATAGGCCCAGAGGTAGCTGGCTCAGGGAATCACCCTTGCAAAAATCCACGTAAGAAAAGGTCATTTCCTGTTAGGTCAGTTCCCTAACTTGACTCCTCGGGTAGATCTCACAATGGCTTGGGTTGGAAAGCACCTTTATGGACATGGCAGTCAGTGCCATGCTGTAGTTGACAAAGTGGTGATCAATCAAAGGTTGGATTTGGTGATCTTGGAGGTTCCTTCCAACCTAAAAGATTCACCTGTAATTCTGTGATTAAAGATCACCTGCTTCCAACCCCACTGTTGGCAGGGATGCCACCCACTAGATCAGTTTGCTCAGGGCCCCATCCAGCCTCGCCTTGAACACCTCTAGCGATGGGCATCCACAACTTCTCTGGGCAACCTGTTCAAGTGCCTCACTATCCTCTGAGTAAAGAATTTTTTCCTAGCATCTAATCCATACCTTTCCTCTTATCATTTAAAATTGGTTCTCATTCTCTCATTTTCCCTCTGTTTTTTAAGCCCTCTTTAGGTGCAGGAAGGCTGCTCTAAAGTCTCCCTGGAACATTCTCCTCCAGGCTGAACAGCCCCAAATCTCAGCCTGTTTTCTTCCATCTCTCTGATCATTGCCACAGCCCTCCTCTGGACCTGCTCCCAAAGATTCACATCCTTCTCGTGCCGAGGACTCCAGACCTGGACACAGTACTCCAGGTGAGGTCTCACAAGGGCACAGTAGACAGGGAGAATCACCTCCCTCAACCTGCTGGTCACAACTTATTTAATGCAGCCCAGGGTGTTGGAAGAAAGGACTATAGAGCCCCAAATCAATTCTTTCTGTGTTAGATCCTACTGGCATTAACGGGGTGGTGGAACCCTCCTCTCAGTTTCAGGAACTACTGTGTGCTTTTGTGCCTCTGAAAGTATCTTGTCATTGCCACTGCACAGGTGTTTTCCAGCACAATTGCTCTTTGCCAGCTATAGGAATACACTTCAGAAGAAACAACTCAGCTGTCTAGTTCTGCTTCATAATAATTTCCAAGAATCATCAAACTGCAAAGTTTATATGTCTCTGGGATAAAGAAACACCCCAAATAAGACAAATTCTAATATAATAAAATGTGTACTCCAATACAGCTGTGTTCTTTAGTGACAAAAAGAATATAATTGGCAAATCCAAGTGCCTCTGCAAGGTCTCTCACAAAATGCTTACATTTAGCAAAGTAGGTAACTTCTCTCATACTAGAAGCAGAGCATCCATGATTTCATTCTAAGACCATTCCAAAGCTACATTTTTAACAACAAATTTCATGTCAGTTTTCTACCTGCAGCAAATGGATATGACTGTAATTTGCTGAAAAGTTACAAGTATTGCCAAAATCCTAGTTATTCAAATATTTTGGTTACACATCCCAGTAAACAGATTTTGTGAAGGCAGTTAACTCTAATTACTCTTCAATATACTTAACTATTACAGAAAAAGCACAAAACAAAAAAGAGAGATGTTTTACATGTGATACTTGGAAAAAACTTTTGTCTTGTGACAAAACCAATTGAGACTGTTGGCCTAATTCCACAATATTAAAAGGAAGTATTCAAAACCAAAAGCACCAAAATCAAGCAAATGCTTAATGGAAAAAAAGTTACCTTCCTTCTCCTTCCTCCTCTTAATGCCACGCGTTTACTTCTCCCAGTTACGGGCTCTCAGTAAAAGATCTGTGAAGGCTCCTGCTTTATATACAATTAACAATCAAACTGTAACACAAATTACATGTCAGCCTTATCAGAGTTTACACATTGAACTCCTGTATCTGTTGCCAGCAGGCAGCCCTCTCTATCTGGGGAATATCACCATGAATTGGTTCAGTGTCTCAGCACAAAATCTCACCTCAAAAGGTGGTTTGCCATCCCTTCTGTGTCAGAAGCACATGGAGCTCCATCACACCATTTATTCCATGCAGCCTTTGAGCAGGTTTTGTGCCCACTGACTCAAAGGCCAGGCCAGTCTGCCTTTTCTAGGGACTCATCTCAGAGCAAACTTCCATGCTGTACCATCCCCACAAAGATGAGAGCTAACACCTCTGTCTTTCTCACCCCTCCCTGTATTTAAAGATAATAATACGTTATTCTTAGCAAAATACTCAGTTGCAGATCTGCTTTAGCTATCCAAGGCTAACCACATTTGCTAATTACATTCTTCAAAAATTGCTCTCCAACACACTAAAGCTCATTCCTTCTTGTGGCTGGTGCAAAATTAAAACAAATACGGAAATTATGGTTATGAGGTAACACAAGGAGATCACTGCTATCAAAGTTCACTTCAGGGTTGGGGGCATAGCTAACACGTAGGGGATTTGTTCATACCATCAGAAGAAGTGGATATAATTAAAGTAATTAGATATTTCTAAAAATGTAATGGAAAAACACTTCCTAAGCTATGCTATGGACTGCTCAGAACCTTATGTTTTTATTTTTAGAGCTATGACCTTGCATTTAAAGAAGCATCAACCTGCTCTTTTCCCTATTCTTTCCATGTCTGGAATGTTATTTATTTTCTCCTCTTTTTTCATAGTTACACACTTTTTTACTTTACATTTGAGTGTATTACATTCCTCTTATCAAAACAGTTACAGAGACAAAATCACAGTTAGTATTAAAGCATTAAAAATTAATTAGTTGATTTTCTCATGTTCTAATTTTTGAAGTAAAAGCACAGCCAACCTCTTTTTCAATATGAAGAATTTGAATGCAATACTATATTCTGCAAATCTTCCTTAATCTTTAATGCATTTTGAGTAAGATAAGTGACTATCCTTGGGTTTTTGTTTGCCTTCCAAGAGGAGGATAAATAAGAGTCCTTAGCATTTTACTACATATTTTATAAATGTCCTTGCATTTTGCACATATTCACATAAAATATATTCCTATGTTTCTCTCTGTAGAAACATACACTAATGAACATATAGGTTATATATTATCTTACGATATACTAATTCACAAACATTTCAAATTTAAATTGAGGTACTCATCTGACCAATTTTCATGAATATTCAATCAACTGGAGCCTCTATGTTGCTTTTAGCTTCTTTATGTATAACAAACAGTATTCAAATGGTGAACAATCGCAATGTTTAGTATCATATTTAAAACCACCATTCAAACCTTTTCTTAATGCTATTATCAGTTTTTCTTTTGCAACAATTTTGTGTATAAAAATAAAAGCACTGGATTTTTATTGGTGCTGCCCCCTTTGTTTTGTTCCACTCTGCAAAGCCCTTTTGGGACACTAAGCCAGCATTTACCATAATACGGATTAAACTCTCTTTGTCCCATTGCACAGTGTTTGTTAGCAGGTTAGTCTTTTTACATTCTTCACAGCCTGCCTGCAGCTTACCCTTTAGGCCTCACAAAATACTTCTGTGGATTTACAAAAATGCCAGAGTGGTCTTGGGGTTAATTGGAAGAAAAGTGAAGCCTTTAACGCATTGACTCATTAAACATTTAGCCCACTACAATCCACTATGGTAGGCAAAGAAAAAGGCTCTGTAGAGACCTTGGCAATAATAAGGTAGCAAAGTAGCTGAAAATAATGACTACTCGTTGTTCTACAAAATGGAGAAGGCTTAATTTATCCGCCCCCACCCCTGTCCAAAAAAGAGAGGAAAAAAGGGAGAAAGGTTTGATGGCACAAAGCGGCATTCCTTGTTCAACCACCTAACTTAGTTTTCTGGAAAAACAGTGTGGTCTTACCAGTTTGCTGACCACTGGCACTGCTTAAAGTGGTTAGAGGATCCTTTCAGAGACATGCAAAGGATACAGTTCAAAGTGTAATTTTGAGGCATTTGCACCTTCTTAACTCTACAGTAAAACCATTTGTTTGGGAACCAACCTGTAAGGTGAGGTGACAGGCAAGGCCCTGAATAGGAAACACGACTTTTATGTCAAGACTATTTTTTAAATTTGACTTAATGTGTTTATTACCCATCAAACAACATTTTAATACTGCATTTTCTGCTTTACATAACATTACCAAGGTTTGTTTTTAACCTTGACCATTTCACTCAAAAAACTTCTCAGGGAAGTTTATTATTTGTCACAGGGATACTTAAATGGCAGTTCTCCTAAAAACCTAATTGAAACGTGTTGTACAAACTTTGATACTTAACTACTTTCATAATACAACAGATTAACTTCGTCATCATCTCCTTGCTTTCCTGCATTTCTCCTCAGCTCCCCCCGAAAGAAAACACTACAAAAGTCTCCTACTCTGGGGACTTAAAGTAAAGGATTAGGTGCCATTTGTGCAAGATGCAGATAACAAAAGCAAGAGTGAAGAAAATTGAAGAGACAGGCAAACTCCAGCAACAAAATGGTTAAAGAATCTGAATCATTGTTCTACGCATTTTGAGAGTCTGCTATATTGTGAACAGCGCAAACATCAGACAAGTTAAGATTACTGACCATTATCTCCTTAATTTTCTCCGCTTTCCTTCACATTCCCTCTTGCTATCAACGCACTATTTTTCCAAAGCTGCACTTCTACTAAGAAGTAAACTTTCCCTAATCCGTCTATTATTGAGCCTTTAATTGGATTGGAAGCAGGGTGGTGTATAAAATAGCCCCTATTCACTCAAAAGGACTGTAGTTTTAGGGACTTAAAGGAGAAAGGTATTGTGAAAGAAAATCCACAGGGAATCAAGGATTAAAAGGTGGCTCTACTGAACTCATCAGCTCCACGACACATAATGAATTGTTTCCTTAAACAGGTAACTTTCTAAATAAATACACACTGCCTTGAGATATAACTCATCTATCTAACAGAAAGCAAAGTGAAAATAAAAATTGGTTTAAGAGAAAAAAAAGCAGTACATGATGCTGTTCCTCTGCCCAGTACTTTCCCTCTCATAAATATCCCTTTTTCCTATCCCAGAGATAGCTGAATGCACAGGACAGAGTAGAACAATGAAATACACATTAAAGGGTAAAAATACCCTTCATGCTAATTCCTCCACTGTGTGTATATACTGAAACTTCTCAAAGTTAGTTAATATTTACAACCACTAGGAAGTATTTAATTTTTTAAGTTTTTATCCCTCTTAAAGCCACACAAAGACATTAAGTATAAGTGAGGAAGTTTTGCTGTGTAACTTAGTCGTTACATGTGAGTAATGTAATGAGATGTCAGTACAAAGAGAGTAACTGCTGCCACTCAAGAGTGGCTTTACTCAGAAATGGAAAAAAACTTTATCCTCATTATGATGATTGGCAAGAGACAAATCCTTAATACACAAATGTGGAAGAGACAAATACCTAAAGAACCTTTGTGGAAGGTGCAGTGGATAACAAAACTTCTTCAACAGAGGTTATAGGAAAGGCACATCTTAATTCCTGCAGAATTTCTATTTGCCCTGTGATGGACATAACTACCTAAAGCTTAACAGCAAGGTACTTAGCCCTCTGAAAAAATGTCAGCTCCCCAGCTACTTCTACAGGAAAGTTAGAACAGGTGAAATAGAGGCATGAACTCCTTTTGAACGACATTAATGAACACCTGTTTTAAACATCCACAAAGCAAATACACAGTGCTGAGAAGTGGAGTGCAAAGAGATACCCAACCTCTTCATGCCACCTCTAGCCCACGCTTTATTAACTGTGAATGAAAACAACAAGGATACTCAAGGAAAATGCTCATTTACATAGTGCCAACATTTCATAAGACTAAATATGGACTAAAGTAGGCATAGTACAGCCTCTGGGCTGTGACAGCAAAGTCTGTTGCCATTGAAGCTCATACAATGAATCTGTGTATCACTCCTGTTCACCAGGCTTCACGCCAAAGACACGCCTGGGGGACAATCAAAGGTTTGCCTTTTACCTGGAATGAAGTACAGTACCCTGTAGGAAATCATCTTTGCTTTCAACCTGTGTATTTATACCAAAGGAACCATCTGACAACAAACTGAACTGTTGTTTCAGCAGCTCACATGCTCTTTAGCCACACTGTCATCTCACATGTGCTGTCAGAAAACACTGACTCGGTCCCTGCTGTATAAAATCCATACTGCACCAGCAATCCAGCTTGAAAGGATTCACGCCCAAGTCCACAGAGTCCAGCTATGAAACTTATTCAAGAATCCTGGGGCTCCAAATGTGCTTCCCACCACTCTACTGCATGCCAAAGATTCGTCTTGGTTATTCCAGGTCACTGGAAGGCATTTTTTCTATCTGCAGGTTTCCTTCTATAGATCCAGCTGACTTGCTGGAGATGATTTCCTGACACATGCATATGTAGTAATGATTCCTTTTTTGCATTCCCTGTGCCTCAAGTCACAGTCAACCAAGAGACTGCATCCATGAGAGAGAATCTTTCTGAATTAATCTCTATGCAAGAGGGATCTTCTATTTTATTTCAACTCTACTTTTTTATTAATGTACTTAAGTGTATTTCCCACTCTGAAAGTTGTAAAGAAATGTTTTTATTTCTGTTTTATCCTAGGCTGGATTGAGTTAAGGATGATTTCAAGATAATAGGATACATCAAGGCATTGCTCTCCCAGGAGCATAATAAATCTGTAAACTAGGGTACTAGGGCACATTAGTGCATGCCTCAATTCTCCTCCATGTTCTTCAGAGTATCCAAAGGGTGACAGAACACGTGTCCAAAAAGCTGCAGGGGTTGAAAGCTTGTGTCAGAGGGGTCAAAGGAAGAAGAACAATCTTTTAATAACTCAGAAGGACTAAGAGGAATGCAGCAAAACGGCAGAGCGTTTTGCTTTCATCCAAACATGAAAGATGCTCATTGTCATTTGTAACACGAGCCAATTAAAAAAAAAAATTATATCCAAAGTCTCATGTCTGTGAAATGCCTGAGGGAAAGATGGCTTTACCATTCCAGATGAAAAACCTGTACCACTTCCTACAACCCAGAGGATGCACAAGAGAGCAACGCTTGTGAAAAGCAGGCTGAGAGCATCACATCCACAGCTATTTAAGCAAGCATAAATCCAGGCTGCTGCAGTCCCAGACTCCCTGCTACCCCAAACATTTTTTCCACTAGCACAAATACCAGGGAATGATAGACAGAAAAATATTTCAGGGAGCTCAAGCAGCTGAAAACTGGCTCTGTTAGGGTGGGGGGATTCTTTTTTCAATAGGTGGAACAGCCACCCTGCGTGAGCTGCAGAGCTCAAACAATGTCAGTCAAAGCAGGGATGGCAGGGTCACAGCAGCTCACACCAAACTTGCTCCATGCTACCTGAGGGAGCATGTAGCTGTACATTGAATTTTACTACCCCCAGACATAATGTCACACAAACGAAACAGGGTACACCAACCATCTTGGTATGTCCCAATCATTTCTTCCTCACCATGTATAGCAACTTTCCATAATAACAGGACATGGCAAAACAAATACTTTCTCTTTAAGAAGTTTCTGAAGGTTGCAGTAAGGACCAAAAACCCCCAATATTATACAAAAAAGCTGTAAAAGATCTCCCATTACTGAGGCTATTTAGATTAAATACTCAATAATTAGAGAAATAACTGCTAATGCTACACATCAAGAAACTAATTCTATAACGACATATCTACAAGAGTAAGTTCAGTGACAACAAAGTATGTCAAAGTGTAGAATTCTCACAAAATCATTTCTCATATTGTTCTGTGCACCTCTCCATCATGAAGAATGCTTTTGTTGCCTCATGTAATTGAAAACCGTATAGCAAAGTATACATGCCTTCTTTTTAAATCGCATAAGAACCTGATATTTAATTCTGAAGAGTGTAAAAGCCTAAAGAGCATTAAAAAATAAAAGCTTTAAACAGCTCTTAAGGCATTGAGAATACCTGTTTTGTACTGCTGACTAATATTTTAACCACTGCAAGGTGGAAGTGCAAGCTTAAGGAGCATGGAAGGTTACACATGGTACATTAACTGTATTTTTCTGTGCAACCTATAATGCACCCATACAAATAAAAAATGCTTCCTTGGTGACATAATCACTGCCCTTTCAACAGCATTAGGCAAGTAACTTCCACAGAGGCAGCCTCGCTGCTGGAGTCAATCACAGCTGCAGCAACTTCCTGCCATTCCCTAGAGACCAGAGTTTTCCTAGGTATTATAATGAAGGAAAACACAAGTAGTTTACCAAAAAATGATCAAATCAGTCTTCTCTGTGGAAAATGACCAGTCTTGAGTTTCTGTGGCCCATCCTAACTCACACACTGAGTTAGTGTAACAATCCAGCCTTCTTGCCGAGGGAATGCTGCAGGGTCCAGAAGAAAAGGGATAGGAAAGGAATGATGTGGCCAAGACGTGCCTCACAAAGACAATCACTATTCCTTCAAGAAAGTGTCCAGGGTCTCCAGTAAGGTCTTCCAGGTACTACTGTAAACTGAAGAATGGACTGCTTTAAAACAGAATTAATTAAAAGCTCATCCTATGATCCAGAGTGTGCCGTATGTGAGCACACACAAAGGTCCTGTGTCTAGACAAGGACAAAAGACAGGCCCGTGCTCCACCTGTGTATGCATAAATACGTATTTATAGATTTCATTAAAATTGAGGCTAGAATGAGTACCATTTGCTCCCAGCAGAAATTTACAGGAGCAAATTCCTTGCAAATACTTGTCAGATTCGGATAAATGTTTGAGATCCACCCTTGCATTTTTTCACTAGCCTACCTTCCTTCTGCGGTGAGGCATAAATTTTCTTTTAAATATACTGCACAGTAGTAAACACTGCTCGTGAATAAAAGATTTATAGCACATTAATAAAATCATATAGGCTCACTGGCCTTAAATATATGAGGCACACAATTTAAGTTTTCATGACTATCTCAAAAGAGACCTAGAGTTGCCATGCAGCATGTTTAAATCTACAGAGTATTTACACCTACACATCATTCACCTCTTACCTATTTCTAATTATTTATTTTCTCCAGCACAGGACAAACTTCTGAAAGATTAATACTATACACCAGGTGTGATATTTACTTTATTAGTTTAGGATTCTTGAAAAAAGGAAAGCAACACCTACAAGCAACAGAGAACATGGGATCTTAGCATTCGTTTCACAAGAAAGAGAAATAAAAAAAATTAAGGTTAAAAATAAAATAATAGAAAATAAATAGAATTTTTAAAAACTGAGGTTAAACATTATGTTAATGATAGCTAGGAGGCAGAACAACAAAAGTATCTAGAATCCAGACTCCCAACAAACAACAGAAAAGTATCTGCAAGTAGCTTGGCAGGTTCCCTTGAAAAACAAATACCTTTGACACAATATACCAGTGCTAAAGTGTAGAGAGAGTAAAAAATATCTGAAATTCAATTTCCATTGAGATATATATATATGTCTCCATTCACTGCTGGAATTTTATATCAAATTTATATAAACTCAAGTAGAAATTACTCATGACAAATATTACTGGTTATTTGATTAATCAAACCAAACACTGTGTGAAGGAAAGGTTTTGAACCCATTCTCAAAAGGAATGAAAAGTTTGTGTTTTCAAACAAAACAAGCATTTCACTTCCAAAAATGCCTTGCTTTTGACTGCTTAGTTACATTTTGGAGGCTAGTGATTATTGCTTTCTATTATTATCATCCCCTCCAAAAGTTGCTAGGTGATTGATACTTACAACCAATGGGTCAAAATAAAATAAAAAAAAAATCGTAACTTTACTCTTTCTTTTTTTTTCTTAATACCACTAGTTCACATACTTTTTTTTAAAATTTTGACTTTGATTCCAGCAGCAGCAACAAACCAAACCAAACCAAACAAAAAAAAAAAACCCCCCCCAAAAAAAAAAAAAACAAAAAACAAACAAACAAAAAAAAACACCCACACAAAACCAAACACCAGCTCAAAATTGGCATAATAGGAAAATAGTCTATTCCTGACTCTGCTGGGATCTTCTTTGTTTTTCTAACAATGGCATACAAATCAGCTAAATGAGTTATTGTGGATTTAGATCAGCACAGATTAGAAGCCATACTAAGAGTAACAGGAGACAGATCTTCAATCATTTCAAGGTTCCCTCTGATTCCCAGAACTTCATAAGCAAGACAAGTAGCCCCTAAATGGGCAACTGAAGACACCTGGGTACAAGGAAAATCTTAGACAAAGCCAACACAACCACACTTTCACCAGCTTTTCTTCCACCTGATTCAAGCATAAGACTAATCAGAGATATTTTAAGGTGAGCAGGACAAGCTGGTCAGACCAACTCTCTTTTGCAATAGTCATTGAAAAAGCCAGCAAAAGTTAAAGCAGCCACCCATCTGCTCTCACTTGCACTAAATTCTAAGTTTCCTGCACTGAAGAGTAATTTCCTATTTCAATCTGTCTCCCAAATCAGAAGACTGATTTATACCTACAGTCATAAGCAAGTCAACTCTATCATGCAAGCCTAAGTGGAAAATCAGCAACAGTTCTAATTCTGGAATCCCAAACACAGCCCCTCTCACATAAAAAGATGGCTCCCAAATACAACAACATACAAGATATCTTACATATGTACACAAACACACATAGCAACAGGAAGGTAAAGTTCAGTCCTCCAGATCCTATGTGCCTCAATTTTTATTTGTATAATTTATACAAGTTCCAAGTAGCTACAACTCCATGTGGTATTTTACATAGAAGCACCAATAATGACTTCAGATCTTTAAAAGATAATAAAGGGATAGCAATGGATGCCCCAAATACACAAAAAGCTGATCCATGCTGGCATAATTTTATATGAATTTTACCAGTGATTTTGTAACAAAAGACAGAGCTGTACACTCCTAAAAAACACAATCTCAAAGTTACCATTTCATCTTAATACATATAAGAATATCTTCCAAATATTGGTACAACATACACACACACATATATATATATATATAAAATCATTATGTATTTAAATCCATCATTTGAAAATATTAACTCTTTGGAAGAATGAGAATTAATTTTGTACATTTGTACATCACTAGCAAATTCAGTCTTGACTTCACTGGCACAAGCCTGAAACAAACATTGAAGTGATCATAATGCAACTTTCTGTGCAGTAAAATTAGATCATGTACATAATGCATTGCAAGCTATTGATTCTGAAATGACATTGTGAAAGAGACTCATACTTAAGTGTGCCACGGTCTCCAAAAGATCTTACCCTTAATTATTTATCAGAGCCAAAATGCAGTCATTTTCAGAATTTACTAATCAGCATTCTTCATCTTAACATTATACTCTGAACTGTATACTATATTTCTGCATTTGCAATATTTGATGCAATACATTTTGTTGCAAGCGACAAAAGAAAAGGATTCTGATTCTTAGTAGGCCCCTTGAAGTGTCTCCGTACATTTTCAAAATAGAAATAACAGAAGTGTTAAAGTATTTGAGATTTCTAGAGTGAGTGGGTAAACCATTGTTAAATAGCACAATAGTCTAACATAGGCTTTTTGTCAAATGATGCTTTAATTTTGTTCTAAAAGGTTTAAGGGGTGGATAAGTGGGTGGAGGGAGGTTTCTTGCTTTTACATTAGTTCGTTTGCAACTAATTTTTGAACTATTTTTTTCTCTGTAGCCTTCTGGAGGAGTTCAGTCAAAATGCTAAACTGTTTGTAATGTATCATTAACATCTGTAAAATATTGATCATTTTACTCCCAAATCCTTCAAACATTTGCTGATCCACAACTGCTTCCAGACTGGACCTAAACAATTTAGCACAAAATTACGTTTAGAAAAGTATTTTTTCTGCTCTGCTACTATCATACAATTAAATTCAGAAGTCTCCGCATAATCTGCATTTTAGTATTCAGAATTCCAGTATTTTTTTTCTTTTTTTTACAGCTACACACAGTGTCTTCATAAAAATAAACTGATTTAAAATTACTATTCTGCTAGTCTATACTTTGTCAAAAATTACTGAAACTCCATTGTATGTTGCTTCCATGAATTAACCTTCTTACTACAAGAAATCGGCTTTCAGGTTCTACACCTGTCTTCTCCCACTTACAAATTATGCCTGGCTTAAAATGCAGTGTGCTTCAAAATTAAAATGAAAGTATCAGGTCTCAAGCAAATTTGTTAAAACCCCAAATTACCACAGTAAACCTGAATAGATACAAGCCTATATTCACATGTTTTGCATCTTTGGCTTTCATTATTCTCAGCATATTACAATGTAACATGTCCTTCCAATGACTCACATTAGCAAGACGATAGAGCAATTTTGAAGTATATTTGCAGTATATGTGCCATCCTCACAGGGGGTTTTATTCAGGTATATTTGACACGGCAAATTTTAATTCTTTATGCCCATTTTAAAACCCAACAAACCCCAACCCTTAAGACTTTTATTTACTAATGCCATTTATTCTCAAACTGCTTGAAAATAACTTGACAAAGCTGACGTTCCAAACAAAGACCACACTTCCTGTTCTTACAGGGAATCTGGAACACCATCAATGTTTTGTTCAGCTTGCATAAGTCACAACTGATTGGCCACAGTCCCTGTGGGCATGCCATTTCATCCAGACTGGACGGTTCATTAGTCATAATTACTATAACTGTACAGCAGAGACTGCAGTTTTATCTCATCATACATCTTTGATAAAGCTGCTTCTATTTCTGCTTCATCAGCATGTGAAGTTACATTATTGGAGCTTTCATTTTCCAATCTGTGATTAACATCGGTTGTTCTGCTTATAAAACACACACCAAAATTCGAGATAACACACAAAGTAAGGCCACGGCGTGACCACTGTTTGAACTTTGTGTTAGAAATCCTGCAGCAGTTATTGCAGAGGAAGAAGAGACTCTGAAGCGACAGAGTCACTGAGAAAATTTAACCAAGGAAGCACCAATAACGCAGATTGTAAGAGAATAAAATAAGGCTGTTGGTTTCCAATGTGAACTGTGACACAGAAAAATCTCTGTTTGGTACAAAGGTTAGAGGCAGGAAATTTCTGACAACTGCTGGGTCAATCAGCATTTTTCAGGTAGTGTTTATGCAATTGCAGAAAACGAAAGCCTGCAACATAAAGAACCACGGTGAACACTGACAGCCACCGCACTGCACTCCAGTTAGCAAACAGATGCTAAAACACCTAAATCTAACAAGGACTGTGAATGCAATCTTCAGCAAAATGCATGTAGAAGTCTCCCATTACGGCATTTCCTTGTTGTGATGCTTGTTGCTGATTTTTCCATCTTATTGCGTGATAATAGGGAACACAAAGGCTGGTGGCACCATCTGAATGTGCATCGTGTACCCATGATGGGCCACATAAACAGTCATAATCGACAGCTACACGCAGGCACTGAGGCTGCAAAAATCCCAGAGTAATTAGTGTTGTCTGAATGCAATGACATCTGTTTTCTCATGGTCCTCTAGACTTGTCAGGCCAATAAGATGTATATGAAAAAATATGACAAGCATTGCAAATGCCCTTCTGAAAGGTCTCACTTTGGGAAAAGCTGAAGGAATGACACGTGCCACTTCTGTTTTGCCAATATACCTAAAAGCCAAAGCTTGAAGATTTGAAAAAGGTCTTTTAAGTCATTTTACATTTGACTGCAAAAGGTTTATTCAGAACAGAGCGCTGTGCTTAGGTAAGAATGTTTTGCAGCAGCTTTTGTTCTTTCAGAAAAGCAAGCTTTGTTAATAGAAGAGTAAATGTGATTGTTTATTTCTGACCAATGTGCTTACACATCTGTGTCAGCACCATCTCCCTTTTTAATTAAAGCAGCAGACACCACACAGACCACAACAGTGTGTGTCTATACACATTTTTAAATATTATGATTATATTACTATTATTATGCTTAAAGAGTGCAACAAGAACAGTTCCATAGCAGTGCCACTGCAAAAACACTGTACCCTTTTCATCTGAAGACCTAAGCTTTTGTTTTAGGATCCACAGCCTTTTTCCTTAATATGCCTATTCCCCACTCTTTTTCTGGACTGTGGCATGCTTGAGCATGCGTTTTCTCCAAGAAAGACATTAGTCATCATTAACAGAAGCCCTGACACCAAGTCTAAGTGCCTCTCCACAATGACCAAGTGGCAATCATCTTTCTCTTACCCTGTCACTGCTGATTAGGGGGTTCTTTCATGAAAATTTAATTTGTCGCCTTTCTACAGCTCCTTTTTACATTTCTGCAATAATACAGCATGCCAGCAACACTGAAAATACTGTAAAGGAGGCTGGACCTGTTTGTAAGAAAAGGTAAGATTCAGACTGCATGGCTGTACTTTTTGCCCAGTTTAACCAAAAAAGAAAAAAAAAAGCTCGGCAGGATAAAGAAAACAACTGACAGAAGAAAAACTCCCATTAAATACAGAAGGACTCAAACAACCTGGCACACTTTTAATCCAACTAAAGGAAAATCTTTTCCTCTTTAAGACAGCTAGCCAGCCCCTCTTCCAAAGCTTTGTTCAATAGGCAAATAGGTAAATGTAATATCTAAACAGATTTTTACAACTAATTAATTTCATAACTGCTCCAAATATACAGGTACTCAGGTTTTTAGCTTATATAAATATTTATTAAAGGATTTCATAATCCAGTGATAAATTTCAACCCCACTTCTTGAGTCTGTGTCAGCATTGCCCTTGCAGTTAGTCAGCCAGGAAGAAAACAGCTTTACCTGCTGCAGACAGATGAAAGTTTCAGTCACAGATGATACTTTGCAGCTATTCAACACACACAGTCTCAGATTCCTGCTCTGTGTAACATTACAAACATTGTTGAACAAGATACCATAGCAATGAGTTATTTTAAGGAAGTTTTTCAAAACATTTACTCTTCTGCTTTATTTCAATTTGTCTAAAGATTTTTTTAATTATAAGCATATGCTGTTTTGTTAACATCTGTGCGCAGCATAAAACCTGACTGAATTCCAACTTCTGAAAAAATGCAGATAACTTACATCCCTCAAATAAAGTAACAATATTAGAAAACTTCATGAAATTCAGATTAAGATGCATGAGTTCATTTAACTGATTTTCCATACAGGTATACTTAAAAAAAAAAAACAAAAACAAACCACCACTTATTACAATTTTTATGTTCTCCCAATATCTTTCAGAATTTAATTACGTGTAAAGCTAAAATCTGGATCTACCTCTATTAAATTCAGAAACCACAGCTAGTAAAATCCAAGTCATAAAAACTTTATTCAGCTTCCTGAAGTATTGGTCCTCCGCTACTGACCCAAAACAGCATTGGTAGTCAGAACAGAAACTGTATTGCTAACACTTTGGATTTATAAGAAACCTCCAATATCTTTAAATAGTCTCCCTATATGAAATTTAAGAAGAGGAAACTAGGAATTAAAAGCGGATTTTGAATGGCAGACTGTGATTGTTGTACTGCTACGGCAGTATAATCTTGATTAAATGCAGAGCAATACTAAAGTAAAAACAAAGCCCTGCCATGGTAACCTAAATTAACTACTGAACCAGATCATGCTGATACAGAAAGCTGGTGGTTTAAGCTATTTCACTCGAACTCGAGAAAATCTTTGGCTTTCTAGAGGGCAAAAAACAAAGTTAACCTTCCGTGGCCGCCCAGCTGCCATTGTTCTGTTCCCCGCATTCTCCTCGGCTCCTTGCCTGACGAGCCAGGAACGCAGATGTCGAGATCCCTGCTCTGCATCCGTGTCAAGTTCAAGTACGGGAAGTTTAGCTCTTTGACTCCCCCCTCCCCCCACCTCCAAGTCACTTGTCAGTAAAAGGTTGGGCGATTTATTGACCAGTGCAGGACGCCTACTGTCAGTGCTGAAGGAAATATGAGCGGGGGCTGTCGCTACTGTTCTGGAGCTCATTGATAATGACATACCTGCCTCTGTCACCCATTACCCATACTACAAACTACTTAGACCTAACTGAAAAATCAATAGCCTACTTGCACCGGTTCCTGTGGCTGCCTCCTTTGATTGTCAGCTCCTGTCTAGGGTCAGCACTTACATGAAAGGGGCTGTGACTGCCTGATGCTTTCAGGACAACCTAACGATATGAAACTAGCCAACAGAACAGTAAATTCTGTCCCCCTGCCCTCCTCATCAATTAGGCTTTGACTAGGCTTGCCTGTAGAAACCTGACCTTTTAAGTTTAGGTGAATATGGAACTAGCTGAAAACGCCATTGCCCTCAGCACTGAGCCAGGAAATCCTCTGACAGGTTAAACAAAACAGAAGGTTGTAACTGTCATAATTTGCATTGCACTTTCACGCCAACAAGGGTGTTATCAGTGGGGGCAAGCCCTGGAACACACAACGCAAGCACCCTAAGTCACTCTCCTCATAAATTTTCAAGTGAAGGGAGATAAAACATAAATTCACAAATGACCGCACATTTCAAGCCCCGCTTTCTTTCAAGTTCGCACTCTGGAAGCCCCCAAAGTACACAAACAATTCCCCTTCAGAGGCGTGCTGGCATGCAGATGCCAGTCAGAATGAACCTCCAGGACAGATGATGGATGGGGAGAAACCACCTGCCTGCGCCTCTAAAGAACTCCTGTATTAGGTTTATTCTCCGCTGAGTATTCATATGCATCAATACGAAACATTAATGGAAAATACATGGGCACACACCTGTAGTTTGGAGCAGCAGGTAGCCATAAATTATTTAAAAATCCCTAGAGAGCCCTAACTGGCACTTCTGAGTAGTATCCACTTGTACATCCTGCATCTTGGAAGTCCATTAGCAACTTCTAAATATCCCTGTGACTACAACTAAATGATAAATGTTACATTTTAATGCTTGTGCTCTTCTCCAAAGGATATTGACAACCATGAAGCAAAGAACTAAAGCAAGAAACCTCAGATCTAAAGTAAAGGCTGAACTATAATCTGAAGCTTAATACAACAGTTTTTGTAACTATATATATACTTTTTTTAAAAAGTTAATAGCTGAATGCCTTGCTCCACCTTTCTTCCAAAATAAATAAATATTAAAACCAAATGAAAATACTTCTAAAGTCTCTGATTAGTGCTCCTTTCTTATATATTAATTTTCAATAAAAAATTATTTTATGTCCTTTTATGCTCCTGCTTCCATGGGCCTGCCATACACAGTATAAGCATGACTGGAAAATGCAGACAGCATGAGTGATCCAAAGAATTTATACAATTTGAACACCCAAGCTTCTTCATACCATGAAAGGACTGGCTACATCTATGAACTGTAGTGAATACTAATTTTTTGAAACTCTGAGAAGGCTAGGAATTTTCAGTGGACTTTATTCAGTGCATACAGTTAACAGCTATTAATGTAAATATACAAACTACTCCTAGAAATCCCAGGCAAGATTCAGAACAATAATTTAAGTTATGCTTTTTTACTCTACAGCTGGACCTTTTTAACTCGTGCACCCTTAATATCCTTCTCGCACAAAACCATGCAGTGCCAGACACAAGAATGAGCTCTTGGTAAATAAATGAGAGGAAAAATGCTGCTGCTTGGTTTTCAGCATTTAAGACTCAGTTCCAAAACTCCAGATACCCTCGTAAGCTTTACTTCTGAATGCTGACTCAATATATGCCAGCTGCTGCATTTAGGTTATTTCAAATGCTCTTTTTGAAATTGCAATTGAGAAAGGAAAGCTGCTGAATTATAAAAAGACAAAAACTTTTTTCATTAAAGCTTCAGATAATGTTATACTGCAATAATATTTGTTACAATGTTCTACATACACACAAAACAGCACAAATGCAGAGAAGACTCCTCGAAAATGAAAGCACAGAACTGCGTTAAAGCCCTTTTAGATAAACAGAATGGCAGTTAGAATTAATATTGTACTCCAAACAAACTACAGAGCAAACACCAGTTAAAAATGGTAGACCTTATTGAGTCTGGATGGTCCCCTTTACAGACCTAATGCAATGATTAACTATGCATCTGGTAGCATGTCAAGTCCTTTTTGTGTGCCTATCTGATAGCGAAGTGAAAGGGCATGGACAGTGTCCAGTCCCAGCAAGCAAATCATTTGGAAGCAGTCATAGCCATAGATCAAAGATTTTTCACTCTATCCAGAGTCTATTTAAACACACCAACTCAGCCCCTTGTTGCAGACAAAACCAGTTAGAAAATAAGAAAGACTCCTTGGGATACAAAGATAATAAAGGAAGATAGAAGAAGTAGAAAATGAAGAAAAGAAACAGACTGGCAGAACCTTGATTTCCATAGGCCAAGACAGCTGGTTTACATCCTAGTTTTATTTCAGATGGTTAAAGAAAAGGAACAATTTCCATCTCTTAGATCACCAAATATTATTTCAATTAAGCTATGCAGATGGCTTCTATACATTATTTGAGCCAATGCAGTTTCCCCTTTCCAGCAGCGGGAGATGGTACCTTGAACTATTTTGCACACAGGTTTTACCTAATTCATAAGAAAATTAAAAAAGAGAGCAGCATATTAACATGGAGAAGTTATTCTGAAATAAGATATGCACAGCAAGATATAGAATACCATTAGCTATGATTTGATTCTCTCATTAGAAGTAGCAACAAAACCCCTGCAATGGTTTTAAAAGTCATAGTTTACTACTTTTATGCCAACATAGTACTTTCAAAGGATAAAAATTCAAAACTATGAAGTACAACGCACAGAAAAGTAGATGGTTCTAACTGTGCATTTAATTTGAATGAGGGAACAGTTAGAAGACTGCTCAAACAGGACTTTTTAAAAATTAAATAAAAATTGCATGGTTTTTCTATCAGACCAAATGTCAAAACAAAATCATCTTAAAATACAGGGAGGAGAGTGAGAGAGAGAGACTCGATATATTCCATGCTGGTCATCAGTGCAGTTGAGAAGATTGAGCCCCCTCCGTTCCCTCCTCCCACAACACCCTTTCCCTTTACAACGTGCCCTCATAGAAACTCACTGAAAGGTTATAACCTGTACAGTGGCTGGTGAGGAGCAGAGGATTTCACACTATGTGTTGTACTTGAGAAAGCACTTCTTTAAGCATAAGCTTATAAACAAGGAGCTTTTGCCTCTGGACCTAGAAACAGACATTTTAAAAGAGTGTAACTCAGACAATTTTAAGTTAACTTATACATATGCTTTGTCTTGACAAGGCTGCATGAAGATTTTGATCTGTAAAATAGCTGTCTAACCAGTAAAACCACACAGGCTGTTGTCTGTTGGCATCATTTCGCATATGCACAGACACTTCAACATCTAAGGCAATAAACAGAGCAATCATCTGCAGCTACTGACAAAAAAAGCCAAAAGCCTGCAAATTAATCTTTTTTTTAATTTCCAAAACTTTTATTTTGCTTATAACATCTTTGTATTTTTTGAACTTTTAAAAGAAGCACTGATTCAGCCTCACAGCATTTTTAAGAACCAGACATTATCTCTGTAGCCCACCTCATATTTTTTCTCAAGTAAATAAGTGTTAATGCATTCAATTGGAGGTGAAGCTGAGAAAATCCTGGCACATTACATGCTCTCACTTCTTAAAAGTGATGTTATTAACAGAATTAATCAGTTATTATAAATAAAGACCAGCCAACACACATGAACTTGTTTATTTCTAATGGATGAAACAGCATGCACCCACTCCAACTGCATCCAAACAAAAGGCCCACATGAAGTTTTAACAAGAAGAAAATTTTACAAAAGCACTAGAATTGTTCTTTTTTAGTACATGTCTAATTTTCCCTGATTGCCCTGATTAAAGATAAACTTACAAAAGAGTATTTAGCACTCAGACCAGTCTACAGCTAAAAGAAGTCACCATTAGTCATCATGAGAAAAGAGAAGATGATACCTTTAATACAAAGTTCAAAGCATTAGAGAAAGTCCCTCAGCAGCAGATTGCTTATAGTTAAACACCAGATTATGAATACATTCACATTTTAAGACCCAACAGGAAAGCAGAAACAAGCTACTTAAAGGAGTAGCTGGAAGCAACCCCTTTCCCACTGAAGAAATGAAAGCTAGGGGAGACTTAGAAACATGTATGAATTCTTTAATTGCCATACCACTTAATCTTCACAGGAAAAAAATGTACAAGATTTATACAACACTTTAGGCTGATGAGATACATTAACAACATTTGTAAAAATGAAATCATCCTTACTCCTCCGGTATGTGCCATCAGCTAACTTCATACACACAGACCTTATAACAGATCAGCAGATACCAAAGCCAAGCCATGACTCCCAAAAAGAGGTACACACTGTACACCATCGAATGCAAAAGGAATTTTATCCCTCAAACCCAGTGCAGCACTGGCTGTAACTATTAACCCGGTTCTGCTGTGGAGAAACACAACGTGCATTACTGAATCATTTCTTTTCAAATCCATACATTCCCTGCAGCAGTTCAAGCTTCATCAGCAGTGCAGGAATGTATGAAAATGACAGGCAAAGGGCACTAGCTCTTTTCCCATACAGTTCTTCTATAAATGGAAGCAGAGTCCTACAAAGCACTTAAAGCTGAGAATGTTTGAAGACTGATCTCCAGGAAAAAAATAACACAATGCTAGGTTCCACAAGCAGATGAATTATTCTGTTTTCTGCAAAACTGTTTCTATTAAATGAAAGGACAAAGAGGAAACCAACTACTAGAAAATAATGGAACGCTAGCTGGGTCTCATCTGCAAAGCTGCCATGAACAAAGCATTTACAAACACATACATATTTCATACGCTATTCTTAAAAATACTTCTCAGTCCTTTTGGGAGTACCTGCTCCTGAATTCACTTTTCCCTCTGCCTCTCAACAAGGGAGAGAAAAAGGACAGGCTTGGCAGAAATCCTTTAACAGCCTTAAGTCACTTTGATTAAACTTTGATTTACCTTAAAATTACACCTTATATCAGAAACATGTTATAGAAACTTTAAAGTACACCAGTCATGATTAAAAGACCCTGAAATATTTAACATAGGCCAAGTTGATAAGCTGGTTAGGCAATCCAATGAAAGTATGCTGTATCATAACACAGCAAGAAACTTGCCTGCTTATTGCTAAAACTCTGAGCTGCTTTCCAGCTTTTTTTTTCTTGTGTTGTTTTAGCGGTTAACACAAATAGAAGGGGGGGAAAAAAAAAAAAAAAGGAAGAAGGAAAGGAAGAAAAAAAAAAAGAAGAAGTCTTAATGGCAGCCCTTCGCTGCTACTTTGCCATCCTGAGTGTGAAGAAAATACCGTGGCACATCATCCCTTGCCTGCACGGCTGGATTTACACCCGCCCGAGCTCCCTGCCGTACGAGCGGGAGGGGGCAGGAGGAGCCAAGGCAAGAGCAAACACTGCACACCGCGTCCCCTCCCCAGTATCTTTTTACAGAAGCCCTCGCTAACAAAACACTATAGCTCCAGGCAGCGGCATGCTGATGTTGGCACTGCTTAAACCAAACAAACACGATGTTTAACAGTCAAATAAAATGTCCCGCAGCCTCCCTAATGAATTTGTCAAGGACCATCAGATCACCCCCGCCCCTGCCTCATTAACTCAAGTATGATGAGACGGATTATAACGAGAGAATACAGATCAATCGGTCTGAAGACTTCAAGTGGCTTTTAGCCCTGAGAGTTTCCCTCTCTGCAGCACACACACGCACACGGTCTTTTTTAATGGAATACAGTATCTCCTGCTGCTGGAGGGGATGCCACTTCGTTTTATACACCATCAAGGAGCTGCTGATGGACTTCTACACTAACATACATAAAAGCAGAGGTGACAAGGGCTCTTCAATTATAGCCTCCTCGGATCCTGTTCGCCCTTCAATTATTCATCCCGGCGAGAGCAAATTCCACCACAGATGAAGCTGGTCTTAATGCAGTGCGGCCACAAACGCCCAGACACGGGAGAGAAGGATTTCACGTGCATTATTTGCTGGAAGTGTTTAAGTTTATTGCTCAAATGATGTTTCTAATTAGCGTTGGGGCAATAAATTAAAGTCAGCTTTTGTTTAGCTGATTTATTATTTACTAGGGCTTCAACCTCAGGCAGGAAAATTGGTAATGAATTGTTTTAAATCTGAACACTGGTAACGCTACATCATTAGGTACCTTTTCGGGGGGGTGGGAAGGGAGTCGCCCCCTCCTCCTGCTTTTACCCTGAAAAAAGGAACGCGTGTGCCCCCGCCATTGCCAGGGCCGCCTGAAGGCTGCGGAAATCTCCTCCGCGCCCAGGACACGGTAACCTCTAGGCTGGGCGCTCTCTGCGGGAAGCGAGACCCCACGGAGCCCTCCTGCCCACCCCCGCTCGGAGGGCGGGTGTGCAAACCCTCGCCGGCGCGGAGAGCGGTGCTAGCCCGGCAGCGAGTACGCCCCGGGAGCTTTGACGGCGGCGTGTGAAAGGGACCCCCAGCCCTAACTAACTCTTCCCTTTGCCGGAGGGCAGCGGGAGGCGAGGCGCGGGACCCTGGCAGCTCCGCCGGGCCAGCCGAGCCGCGCAGAGAATCTCCGCGCAAGCGAAGCGCAGCGATGCCCGCCCGGCGCTGCCGCCCGCGCCTACGGAGCCTCCGAGCGGCCCGGGCGAGTGCGGCCGTGGCCGCGGGGAGGGGGCAGCTCCGCAGGCACTTACCCGCGCCCCGGGGCGGAGAGCCCCGCTCCAGCCCGCGCATCCCCGGGACACCCAGAGACCGTGCGAGCAGCGGCGCCAGCGCCCTGGCGAGCCAGCGACTCTGCCCTCGTGGCAGCCTGCCCCCTCTCCCGCACCCCTCGGAAGCTGCTCGCCTCGGAGCCTGCCCTGGGCTCGTCTCCCTCCCGACGGGGCCGGGCCCGGCGGGGACACCTGACACCGCCGCCAGCTCCGGGCACCGCGGGCCGTCGGGCCAGCCCCCCCGTCCCCGGCCACAGAATGCAGGCAGGGAAGAAGGCAGGGAAACAGGGAGCCGATCCTCTGCTCGCGGAGGACGGAGCCGCACCGGCGCCGGGCACGTCCATACTTACTTCTTCCAGCGGTACGGTCGGCACCAGACATGTTTCTAATTTAAACGCGCACAGAAAACAGACGGAGGTATTTTCTTTATTAAAATCAGTCAGCTGCAGCGAAAGGAGGAGAGCGTAAGGAACCGAGCCCAACAGCTGCGAGCGGGTAACCGGGAGGCTCTGCACGGAGGAGCGCACCGCGTGTCCGCACGGGCACGGCCCCGGTCCCGGCGGGGATCCCGGGCAGCGAGAGCCGCTCCGCACCGCGGGACTGCACGGCCCAGGGGAGGGCAAAGCAGCTACGCACCCTTGCCCCGAGCACTGGAGGTGTGGAAATTGCCCTCTCTTCCATCCTAAGTTCCCGCAGGAAAAGCAGATCTCGCTGCTCTGCAGCAGGTACTGCCCCGGGGCTCCCTCCGACCTGACACCACGGAGCTACGGCTTTATGTCCAAACGATTCCATATTCTTATTAATACAAACTTGCATAAAATATCGTTTCCTTTCGAATAACTCAATCCTGCGCTTTAGGAGGATGAAAAGAACTTTATGGCACAAGATTTATCTAAATTAAGGTGACTGGGGGCAGTAAAACAAGGTGTGTCACGCTACTCCGGTGACGGTCTCACTTTCACTGCTGCAGCCCGGCATTAAGCGAAATAAGATTTATGCCTGCGGTGAAGCCCCGGCCCGCCTCTCCCCTTTCCCCGCACACACCGGCACTGCCGCCGGGTCCCCTCGCAGCGAGCGGAGGGAGCGGCGAGCTCACCTCACCCTTCACCGGCCTCCAGGGCGAAGTTACGGGGATTTTTGGTTTTCCCCCGCCCCCACACGCCGCGCCGGGTGGCGGGACGCTCCGACCCCCCCCTCCCTCCCGGCTGCCCTGCAGCCCATCCCGGCTCCAAGCCCCGGCGCGGAGCNCGATTGGCCGCGGCGCTGACAGCTTGGCGGCGATTGGCGGCGCGGCCCCGCCCCGCGCCCGCGCGCGGCCCCATTCATAAACTACAGGGCCCGGCGGCAGCGCCGCGAGAGGGACGCGGGCACACGGCGCTGCAGGAGCGGAGCCGGAGGCGCGGACACCGGGAGCCTCGGCGCGCACTTCCAGGGGTGGGGAGGGGGAGGAGAAGCCATCCCGGGCACGGCAGCTACGCCCTCCTCCCACTCAGGATAAAACACAGTCTGTGCAAAGAAAACAAAAAAAAACAAAAAAAGCAACAGCTCCTCTCCATACAGTCTCTCTCACAACAATCCATGTAGAGCTGCAGGACGGGAATGAGAGATCACAGACCAAGTGCACCCGTCTGCGCCTAAAGATAGAGACAGCCACAGAGCCGGGTTCAGCCAACGCCTCCAGCAGGAAAAGGGAAATCAACAACACCCCCTGACAGTCTGAGCGAGCGGCAGCCAAACTCATGCACATCTCTGGCGGTGCCACGGACTGAAAGAGAGAGAGAGGCAAACAGACAGACAGACAGAGTTCACTCTTCCGCTGAGGGCATTGCTCGCATTCTTCTCCTCCTCTCGTACCGTGTGCGGTTTTAAACTTCGCCGCCGACCGGCTTTTCTGCGGGGACCTTCTGCGAGTCCTGGGGAAGTTTGTTTGTTGTTTCGGTTTTTTTTTTTTTTTTCCATGAACTATTGAAACGGCATTTTTGTCGCTGAGCGGGGGGGTGAGCGCCTGAGCGCAGAGGCAGCCCAAACTTCCCTGCCCCCATCGCCATCCAAAACTTTGCGCTCCGGGAGCCCGCGGGGGCTGCCCGCCGCTCCGGCACCGGCTCCGGCATCACCAGCACCGCCGCCCAGCCCGCACCGGCCCGCTCCTCCTCCTTCTCCTCCTCGCCGGGGCAGCGCTGGGCTTCGCTCCTTTGTGCTTCGCCGTCCTCCCCGATTTCTTTAATTGCTCTCATTGGCGCGCCGCTGCCGCCTTCTTCCCGGAGGCGGTGGGGGTCTGCGATTTGGCTGGTGCCCTCCGCAAAGCTGCAGCCACCGCTAAAGCATTGGATCCCTCAACGTACTGCGAGAGCCCGGTGTACAGCCCGGACCTGTGCCCCAACATGATCGCCGCGCAGGCCAAGCTGGTCTACCAGCTCAACAAATATTACACGGAGCGCTGCCAGGCGCGCAAGGCGGCCATCGCCAAGACCATCCGGGAGGTGTGCAAGGTCGTGTCGGACGTGCTGAAGGAGGTGGAGGTGCAGGAGCCGCGCTTCATCAGCTCCCTAAGCGAGATCGACGCCCGCTACGAGGGGCTGGAGGTGATCTCCCCCACCGAGTTCGAGGTGGTGCTCTACCTCAACCAGATGGGCGTCTTCAACTTCGTGGACGACGGCTCCCTGCCGGGCTGCGCCGTGCTCAAGCTGAGCGACGGCCGCAAGCGCAGCATGTCCCTCTGGGTGGAGTTCATCACCGCCTCGGGCTACCTGTCCGCCCGCAAGATCCGCTCCCGCTTCCAGACGCTGGTGGCTCAGGCCGTGGACAAGTGCAGCTACCGGGACGTGGTGAAGATGATCGCGGACACGAGCGAGGTGAAGCTCCGCATCCGGGAGCGGTACGTGGTGCAGATCACGCCCGCCTTCAAGTGCACCGGGATCTGGCCGCGCAGCGCGGCGCAGTGGCCCATGCCCCACATCCCCTGGCCCGGCCCCAACCGGGTGGCGGAGGTGAAGGCGGAGGGCTTCAACCTGCTCTCCAAGGAGTGCTACTCGCTGACGGGCAAGCAGAGCTCGGCCGAGAGCGACGCGTGGGTGCTGCAGTTCGGCGAGGCCGAGAACCGGCTGCTGATGGGCGGCTGCCGGAACAAGTGCCTGTCGGTGCTGAAGACGCTGCGCGACCGGCACCTGGAGCTGCCGGGGCAGCCCCTCAACAACTACCACATGAAGACGCTGCTGCTGTACGAGTGCGAGAAGCACCCGCGGGAGACCGACTGGGACGAGGCGTGCCTGGGCGACCGGCTGAACGGCATCCTCCTGCAGCTCATCTCCTGCCTGCAGTGCCGGCGCTGCCCCCACTACTTCCTGCCAAACCTAGACCTCTTTCAGGGCAAACCCCACTCGGCCCTGGAAAGCGCTGCCAAACAGACCTGGAGGCTAGCCAGAGAAATCCTCACCAATCCCAAAAGCCTCGACAAGCTATAGGGTTAACACGCCCGCACACAAAAACTCGCCCTCCGTAAACAACAACAGCGCCTAAAAAACTTTTTATTTAACGCGAACGACGACGGAAAGAGGCGGCGAAAGACACGCGCCCCCGCCACCCCCCCACCCACCTGCAGTTCGGCCTTTAAAAACTTGCCGACGGTTTTCCCGGCATAAACTCTCACCGCCTTGCACAGAAAAAGGGAAGAGCCTCTCTCCTCCTGTCCTCCAATGTGAATTTTTAAAAGGTCACAAAAAGAAGCGATCGAACTTTTGCAACTTCGAAACGAAACCCGAAAGGTACATTTTCCAATCCATGTATAGTCCTTTTCTTATGCTCTCTTGTTTGCCTGAATGTTGTCACCAAGTGAAAAAAATTATTTAACTATATGTACAAATCTTCCTTTAAAAAAGTTTTACTGATGTTAAATGTATTTCCGTGCCAAGGTCAGATTATGTGCCCCACAACTGACTTGTTGCAAATAGTAATAAAAATATTACTTTAACTTTACGCTGACTTTTTGTGAATGGTTCTTAAATTCAGGCAAGTAGATTCCTTTTGAAGCTCAGAAGGAATTTTTTTTTAAAGAAACAAAACCATGAGATGTAATGATAGGCTAAACGCAGCAACACCTAGCCCAAACCTTAGCTCAGCATATTGACTGATGTTTTCTAAACCTCCTTCTAGTTTCCATTAAAAAAAGAGAAGTGCATCTAAGAAAAAAAATCTTATATATTCTGTAGTTCAGCACGTGACAACATCTGCTATATTTCTATTACTTTAAGGTTCTGTTCTAAATCTTGGAATATATGGAGCATCGCACAGCAGCTTGCCACAGTTCAGTCAGAATTACAGCATGCCTTTTCCTACCCTACAGACTCTTCTTCCCTTTAATTTTTTTTTCCTTATGGTATTCCTTGCTTTTATTTTCCCCCGGTAAATCTCGAGCGCTGCATTTTGTTTTAAAAATCCATCGCTGTTTGCTTTCACTTCCCAGAGCGAACGCGCTATCCATTTGACTTTGACACGAAGCACGTATAGATCTACCCTGAATAATTAATGCAATTTAGAGCAACCGGGTCGATATTTTTTTTAAACAAACATTTGTTTTTGCCCAGATTTTTAAGTACAGCATAAAATCGCACGGCAGCCTAGTCAGACAAGGAGATAAGCAGGAACGCATCAGGAAACCACCCGCTCCTACACCGGCACCCGGGCGCTCTCTGCCGATCTCCTCCTCTGCCCGAGCCCCCTCTCCCAAAGCGAAGCTCTGCCGGATTCCCCGTAGCCATTTCGCTTTAAGCTTGCTCGGGACGACTGAGGAATACTGGCAGGATTTTTATCGGGAACACATTCCTGAGATTTAAAAACGTTAGCGTTACCCGCTCGAGCTGCCCCAAAGATTGCAACGCCGGCTCGGAGTATTTCCAGCAAATTTTCATTTCCTTTCGTGGGCGGGAGGGGAGGTAAAAAAAAAAAAAGCCAAGTTCTTGCCCCAAAGGACTATTTTCGTTTCTTTTTGGACGGAGACAGAAAGAAATAACCATTCAAACTTGAGCTGTTTTTGTCTTTATGTTTAAAAACGAAATCCTCGATGGCGGCAGCAGCTGGGGCGATGGAGCGGGGTNCGCCCCCGGCCCCGGCCCCGCCGCTGCGCCCGCAGCCCCTCCAGCCCCGGCTGAGCTCCACGAGTCTTTTGTGGAGCCATCCGAGCGCTTTCCACAGCGCTGATCCCGGATCACCTGGCAGAACGGGCTTAGCCCGAGGGGCTACCCTTTCCTTCCCAAAACAGCCCGGAGCCCGCGTATAAACTCTGATCGTATCGCTGCCGATGCTATCGCTACCTAAGGCAGGTTTTCCTTCAGGAACTTGTCACAATGTTTTCTTTTCAGTAGTTTAGACAAATATACAGGGAACTTAAATTTATCAAACAGATGAAGCCTCATTAATTAAGCAGGCCTGCTGAGCTTACAGCGGATTAGTTGAAGGGGCTTTTTCCTTTTTTTTTTTTTTTCTCTCCAAGGGGCATTTTCTACAGCAGCTCGCCATTGCTATCAAGGTACATTGACTTCAGCACAGAGTAGGGCAGGGAGGCGTTAATGCTTGAAAAGATGCTGTTTGTAAGATTACTTAGTTTTTAAAATAAAATTGTTCAGATCTGATTTTTAGCTCCCTTCACCCCTGAGACATCATAAAAGGTTTGTTTTATTTTATTTTAAGACCTCCAGCTAAAGTAACATCTCAGGCAGAATGTAAGAGGTGTAGCCAGTATTTCATGTAACCAAACTCTCCTGGTATAAGAACTCTAAAAAAATCTCTCAGATACAGAGTAAAAGAGTCAAAGCAAACCAGAACGCCTGCTCACAGTTAAGAAAACAACCTCTACCAAACACTGGGAAGCAGGAGAAAAGGAGGCTAACTATGTATGTCAGTGTTCCCACAAAACATGTAACAGGAACGGTAAGAATTAGTAACTGTACTCGAAGACCCTATGTGCTAAACATGAAAACCAAAAATGCAGAATAATGCAGATCTGTAAGACTTCTCTCATGCTAATACAATACAAAGCAGAACATTTTAGATGGAAAATGCAATACAGTAACATATCAAAGAAACTTTAATTTCACATGTATATTCTTTTAATCATTAAATGGGTTTTTTTTAGTTAAATGTGGGGGTGATTAGTGATACATAACAGAAGGATATAAGCATATAAAAATTTTAAGCACTGTTTCATACTTAAAATAATTTTCAATATATTTCAAAAATTCTTCAGGACCAAAAGAAAAGTTAAATCTCATTTATGATATCGCATAAAATCACAATTCTAGTTAATTGCTTATATTAAAATCTAGCTCTAACAATTTGAGAGCACTGCTTTGCTAAATAAATTTTTTACCTGATAGGATTTGATAATCCCAGCTTTCAGACCCACCGATGCCATTTTTAATACAGACAAGAGCAATTTACTCAATAGGAACAAAGAACTGAACTGGTGCTTAACACACAAGGTATTCTCTCTACAGACAAGCAGAAAACTTCTTCCAGCAGTACCCTTCCCAAAGAAATTATTACCCAATTTAACATTAGGCAGGTATTTAAAAAACCAAGAGCCGTGACTATGCTTAAGTTGTGAGAATATTTACCAGTTGTGTCCTACTCTTGAAATGTTGCTGTAACACTGCAGAAAACACTCAAGTGCAACGTTATTAAGCTAATTGCACTATATGCTTCCTTTGAAATTGGAATTTTACTGAAGGTTACTAATTTTAACCAAAAGACGAGTAATCAAGATACTCAGAGTAAATAAAGTTTGGGGAAATTAGCAAGTCAGCTCAGAAACATCTTTTAGAAGGGCAATTATGTTTTATGCTTAGGCACAATAAATAATAATGGGCCCTGTAAAATGTGTTATAGAGTAATATGACAGGAGCACTGCAAACCGAGGAGTGTGGGAAGCTCAGTGCTGTTTTACACTGACATTTGCTAAAATCAGGAAAGTAAAAGAAAGTATTCGGGCTGAAAGCCTTGCTGAACTTCCCTGTATTCATACAGGCCTGCAATTCAAGATGTCTTTATTTCAGACATGTCTCCCTGGAGCTTTATTCGAAGCAAGCTAATTAACATTCAAGTAGGGTCGAACTGTGGGAGTGGGGAGAAAAAGGAGCAGGAAAGGAGGTGTCACCTATGTGAAGTTCAGCAACATATATGGTCAGTGGCAAAGTTATTAAAGCAGCAACACTGCAGCCCAATAGAGGTAAAGGAAGTCAAGTGAAGAATTAAAGGTCTTGGGTAATTTGTCATCATCTCTCAGACCTCAGGGTCAATGATCTCTTACCTTTGGGTCGATTTTCTTAAAACTAGGATCTTCTTCATCCACCTCAAAGTAGAGCTCAGAAAGAGTGATGGAAAGGGTGCCTTTCACTACTACGGAGGGTGCCACAAGCTGAGCCGGTGTGCTGAGGGACACTGGACCTGCCAAAGCAGGAAAACACCAACAATGTTCAAACTGAAAAGAACGCGAGTACAAATTATTCGCTTTTCAGGCCACGGACATTAAAATAAAGCAAAGAGCACGGCTCTTCCTTAAAGAGCAAACCCCTTTTTGTCCCGGAAAAGAACATATGTAACAGATTTGCAGTGTCTCTGTGCTGCCGAACACTGAGGCAGCTGCAATTGCAAACTGCTGCATACATTACACAGAGCTGGCTTTAGCATGGCAGTCTTCAGCTTTTACTCAGACACATTTTCTGGCCAAGAAACTCCAAGAGTTGCACACCTTCTGTTACATGAAACATAGAGAGTGCACACGTGAACACTTGAAATCTTACTGTCTGATGTGTTCTTTAATTGCTGAGAAGTTTTGATAGCATTTCACAAAGATGAACACAGCAAACAAGGCTCAAAGTTGTCTAACTGCAGTGTTCCCTCATGGATGCTGGAAATCTATTGTTAAGGTTACACAGCATTATAGAGCCTGAAGTGAAATGTTTTAAAGATGCTTTTGATTCCACGTTAAATATTGTTCAAGGATTCCATACAGTGTAGGGTAGCTTGGGGACTGTGGGAGTAAACAGCTGGAGGGTTGGTTTCCAACTGAATGAATTTTTATTGGAATAATCACATCTCCACTGGGCTTATCACAGGGACAAATCAGACTACTACTGAAAACAATAGGTTCAGCATTATATAAACTAATACATACAGAAAGAAAACAGGTTAGGTTTGTCATCCAGCTGATTAAGAGGCAAGGAAATGAAGTTACGTGGCTGCAGTATTATCTGACTTTTGTAAAACAGTGGAAGATATTAAAGTGACATAGACAATTTTGTTTTAATAAAGCATCTATAAATGAGGTACACACGTTCAGGTAATCAACGTGAGAATAACTGACAAAAAATTCAGATGAATTGTCATTTCCATCGATTGTTAGGAGGGTGATGGTCCTTAATCTCACATCAATCTCAATGTGTGCCACTAGGACAAAAGAAGAGATGCTCTGCTGAGATCAGAGCAGCTTTGCCCTCTATTCCCAGCGTACAAATACATTGTGTCTGCAGATGGGCATGAGATAGCTGCAGAACTGCCATGATTTCCCAAAGCTCACCCCTACAAATGGATGAAATAAGCAGCTATGTGTTCTTTTGCTGTCTCCCTTTGCCCCCTGTACATTAGCATGTAATCCAGAGGAGAAATAACATTTTTTCAATCACTCACAGACATTCAATTACAGGGCAAGCAGACAGATGCAGAAGCTGGGGCAATCCAGGTCCTGTAGAAGACCCTTGACAATTTCCACTTCATTTCTAACCCACACCACTTTATTAGTGAGGATTACTTCTTAATCCTATTGCCATTGTCAAGATTATATAATTAAACTCCCCTTTCACCTCTATTACAGTATGAATGTATTACTCAAACCAATGAATGAATAATAGAAGGAAACATGGAGAAGGCTGCTGAGAAGGAAGCTCATGGTAGAAAGGGAAAAATAAAAGATTCGTATAGAGAAATGCCTTTGCATCAGTCTCCCATTACTTTATTTCTTTATTTTAATTTACTCTTCCTATGCAGGTTTTCTTTTTCCTTATGCTGCATTTTTAACTTTGCCTTTTTTTTTTTTTTTTAAAGAGTGGAATGCAGTTCAGGGATAAGCAAAATGCCAATAAATAATCACTTCCAGCATTTTCAGTGAATTATCATATGCATGATATATATCAATGTATCAAGAGTGTACTACCAGCTTCTCAGGGAACTAGATTTATCCAATAAATGATATTTTTCTCTAAATTAAGTGTACATGGAATACCAGATGAGAAGCAAAAGAACACAGAGAAGTTTGCATTTTCCCTGTAAAACTCATGTTCCTCAACTAGCAATTGAGACACTTTATAACTTGCAGTCTCTGAACCACTGGTTACTCCAGTTTTACATTTTGAACTGTACTGAAATGGACCCACTCCACTGAGATTGCAACATCAGCAAAGGTTGCATGTGGTTATACAAAATTAATTAAGTTGAATAATTTGAAGTACTATTTCTTCAGAAGAAAGAAGAAAAAGCAGTCTAATGAGACTGTGGTCTGTGGAGAAAGAACTTCAGTGGGGGAATGACAAGGGGTTTAAAGGAGTTAAATCCAGCAAATGTACAAATCCTTTACGTGCAAGTAAATAACCAGTATGTACAATTTTATAGACTTAGGAAAAAAATTAAAGGTCTCCAAAGCTTTAAATTACAGACAGCTTGCCTAATTGTCCACTAGGTCTGACGATTTGAGTGGAATGAGGTCAAGAAAACAAAAGAAGCCCTTTTCAAGGTAGAGCTATTTTCTATATGGAAGGTTTTCTAGAATAGGTATCTACTGCAGAAGCAAAAAGGCAGAGAACGAAAATGCACAACTCTCCTCAAATAAACCTTCAGTATCTGAGGTGAACAGAAAATTATCTTAATGACCCAGTTATGGGAAGTGTGCTAATTATCAGTGTGTATCCCAAACCATGATTCACTACAGAGATGGGGAGATCAGAACTTCAACAGCAAAGAAGCTGAGGAGAAAATTAGATAGTTGACATTACCTGTCAAGTTCTCCACTTCTCTTTCCTCCATGAATGACATATCGTCATCACCTTCCAAGAGAATCTCGCTTTCTGAGTTCTGGTTTCCTAAAACTTGACTCTTGATGGACTGCTTTCCTTTGACAAGTATATCCTCATCAGGAGCTGAAATGAGACACGGTGCTGTCTGTCAGGTCTCAGTGACAAAGGAGTGTAATTTTATTTTTTTAAATATAAGTTCAGGAAGAAAACTGCCTAGGACTAGCTGTGGGAAGTACCTGTCTTAATCCTCTAATGTTAGGACACATCCAGTTTTAATCCTATTAGGGCTGCTCAAAATTATCCAGCGCTCTCTGCAGTGTTCAACTCTATTTCAAGTGTTTATGACAGAGGGGAAAAGGATACAGCAGACTCCCTTCCCCTGCAGCCTTCCTTGGGAAGTCGAGCTGGAGGAGGGTCCCAGCTGTCTAGTGTGTCACCCTGACCCCCAAACCCACGCTCCAACCGAGGACACGGGACCGCGCCCCGACAACACCGAGCACGGCCCTGGGAACGGGAGGCGCAGGACGGGGCCAGCAGCGGCGCGACCCGCCCGGGGCAGCGCAACAGGACGGGGCCAGCGCGACCCGACCGGCCGCTCCCACCGCGTCCCGCCGGGAAAACCCCGGCAGCGGGGACAAGGCGGAGGAAGGGGCGCTGGAGCTGCCGCCCCGCAGCCCCGCCGCTCCTGCCCTCGGCAAGCCGAGTTCGTGAGGCAGAAAAGCCCCCACCCCTGCCTCCATGCCAGGCGGTGAGGGGAGGAATCCGCCCCGGGAGGGCGGCTGGAGGCGGAGAACAGCCTGCACCTGCTCCCACGGGGCACGGCCACCCGGTACCGGCCTCCCACGGGGCATTTCTGGGCTCACGCCGGGATTTTCGGTATGGAAGGGAAGTGGCCAAGCATGCTTGGAGCCGTGTTCCACCCCGCACACGGTCACCGAGCCCGTAAATGCGTCCCCGCCGTGCCCGGGCAGCGAGCGACATTCCCGCCCCGCACGGCCCCGGGAGCGCTCCCATCGCCCCCCGACACTGCCGCCTCGAAATCTGTTTTATTTAAATCACCGGCTCAAAGCAGCGACAGAAAAAGGAAAAAAAAAATAAAAGGGGAGGGAAAAAAAGTAGAAAAAAGGGAAAGAAAGAGGTAATTACTCCCTCTACACCTAAGTTTTGCTGTGGTAATGCCAAAACACAGCAGTGTATGTGTCCGTTTTTTTCTTTCTTTTTTTTTTTTTAAGCTAAAAATGAAAATACTGTTTCTTAAAAGATACACTGAGAATACCCATGGCACAGCCGTATTTGAAAAACATTCACCAAACACATCAGGACCAACTAACTTCAACACACTGGTGGCTGCTTGCTCTGACTGCTGCCACACTTCATTTGAAGTTCCACGGGCTCCCTCTAAAAATATGCTAATCTGCAAAACATTTACAGAAGGCAGCGACTCCCCGGTGGCAATACATAAAGTTTAAATTGTTTAAGTAAATATATGCACGTAAATTGCAAATAATAAAACTTTTCAGTTCAGTTAAAAAGTAAAACAGAAATTCACTCACCAGAAAGAAAGAAAAAAAAAAAAAAAAACCAAAAACAAACACCAAAAAATACTCCCAAACTATTAAAAACCCATCACAACAACAACAGCAACAACAACCCCCAAATGACCAAATACTGGTTTTGGTTTAGGCCTTGACCTTACAAAAAAACCCAAACAACAATAAAAAGAAAACACAAACCCCTACCTCAAACCAACCAAACAAAAACAGAAATGAAAGGAAATTTAACTTGCCATACAAAACAAAATACCATCTATACATGATTCTTTTGCCCTAGCAATAGCTGTCACTTGTAAAAAAGCCTTAAAAAAAAATACTGCAAAGCTTTAACTGCATTGTACAAACAGAAATTTTACTTTCTTGCAAAATATGCTCACGTAAATAATGATAACTTAGATTCTGGAGTTGTTCAACGTGAGTTGAAAAACCTTCTTGTCATGGAAAATATGCGGCTGATATTTAGGAAGGTTTTCCTGTAATTAACTCCCCCTTGAGGATTTTCAGTTAGCAGCAGTAAAATTACCATCAGTGTACTAACACACACCACATGCACTCTTAGTCACTGCCCTACCAGCACTCTCTTGAAGATCAAAAAAGTAAAATAGAACAAAACTACGTCAAGATGAAGTCCAAGATAATAAATTATTTTCTTTTTTTTTTTCTTTTTGGTCTTTTTTTTTTCTTTTAATGCAGGCAAACTATATTTGGTGTTTCAAAAACCTCATCTGCACTGTACATACCTGCCATTTTTTACTTCCTCTGCTAGAATCTGTGTTATATGGAAGATGCTGATTTTGAACTAGCTCTTTACCTATTCTTATTTAAGATTAAACTCAGAGCCAAGATCAGAGGTTAATACTTTTATACTTAGTACAACTTGTCTAAAATGTTACTATGTCCTTCAGTCTTTCAGAAAAATAAAATCAGTACAGCAGCTTCCAAACCAAAGATGACTGGATAACAGAAATATTGCTCTTTTGCACTTACTCAGATTTTGATTCTTTCCCCAATGACTGATATTCCTCTGATCCAAATCCATGTATCTTATGTATGTGCTTTTTCAATAGGAGATTTTAGACCCTGCATTATTTCAGTCCATTTTTGTAAACTTTTGTCATCTGTTTGTATATAATGTTAGCTACCAATATTTCCTGACATGCACGAAACGTATGTTAAATACAGCTTTAAAAAAGGCACAGGAAGATGCCTGTCTACACACCAGCTAGTGGAAGGCAATGCTAGTGGAAGGCAATGAAACATCACACTCTGAACCAGAATCTGCTTTTTCTGTACTGAGATAAATAAAGCAAATCTGCCTTTTCTGTACTGATGTGCATAAAGCACTACATCTGCAACCAACACTCCCATGCTTACATGTGTACCTGCACAGAACAGAATATATTCCACATGGATTCACCTATTCTTCTGTAGATAAATGTGCTGGTGTAAGTAGGCCATGGTCTAGTTCTCTTTATATATTTACTGGTTAGAGAGATGTATGACAGAGCATGACATCACGTGACAAACTCCAATCCCACATAAGCACAGAGTTATATTACACTGGATTTCATACTTCAGGTCACAAACCCTGCTCTGCCTTCTCTAACCACTCTGCCAGGCCTGCCTATGTTGGTGTGACCAGACCCTCTGGCTCCAACCCTGCAGCTCCAAGCACAAACTCCCACACACCTTTCCAAGATCAAGATCTCCAGGCATGGCCTATGTATTGCTCTGAACACAACAGTCTGCTAGCACACAACCTTTTTTTTTTTTCTTTTTTTTTTTTCTTTTCTTTTTTTTTTTAACTGGTAATTATTACAGGAAAAGCAATTCAAGGAAAAGGTGCATTAAAAAAAAAACTTACTACGTATTTTTTTTACAAAGGGCTCCCACAACTCTCCCTATTTCTACTCTCCCTATTTCTTTAAAAACATAACAATGGAAAAACCAATCACTTTCAAACCAAGTTTTTAAAATATTATCTTTAAGACTTCTTTTTCATCCTTCTAGCTGAGGCAAAGCAAACTAACCAGTCGACTGCAACACTGGAGATGATCAGCTGCTGGTCCCTTGCAGCCACAAAGCCCTGAACTCCACCTATTGCCTGGATGGAAATGCTACAGACTGTTTTAATCTCCCTGTCCCCAAATTTTTAACAAACATCAATTAAAAAACCCAATAAATCACTTGTTAAAAAGCTTGATAAAGTATTTTCTAGCTGCTAAAGATTCCCTCACAAATACTGCATTTTGGGGTCAATTTCAAAATACCAACAGGTTTACTTCCCCCCCCCCCCACATTTATAGAAGTTATTTTGGTTCCATTTCTATACAGTAGGTGACAGGAAGAATAGAAAAGAGTTAACTCCTTCCATCCCAAACTTTCTACCACAGCACCTTCACCTCTCTTTCCTTTCCCCACAATACAACATTAGACTGACTTTTATAAATAGCCAGTTTGGAAGGATCCTTTTTTTTTTCCCCTTTTCCCTTTGAAAAATTACCTAAAGCCTTTTTTTCCCAAGCAAGTTAATGTGAACTTGGGAATGGCAATTAAATTGTCAGAATTAAAAAATTTGTTTTTAACTAGAAGGTAGCCAGAAGTATAGTCATGGGGCTGGTATTGATTGTCTGAACAGAGAACATTAGTCTTCAGGTATTTATTCTGCCACCTCCGCACCAGAGGTTCTCCTTCAAATCAAATCAATCCTTGGAAAAGATTGGTTCTTGCTCCTAAGACACATAACTAGGCTGCAACAGAGCTGATTGTTGCTGTTCTCTCTAGGTTTTACTGAACAATATCTAGGCTTCCAATTGTTTTTGAATCATTTTCACAGTTGCAAATTGGGATGATTCCTACACTGTGAGTTCTCTGGGGTGGAGAATACATCTGGTTGTATTTGAAAGACACCAAGCAGTTGATAATGTGTATCTTCTAATGAAAGTGAGCTAAAATCCATGCTATCAAGCATGGTTACTGCTTGTACCGTTCCATTAATTATGCATTATTTTCCCCTGCCTCCCTCTTGGCAAAATCCCTTATGACCAATTTCAGGTTTTGGTCTGTGATGTTTTGAAAAGAACTTAAACAGGCAGTAGGGAACCTTTTATACATTATCTAAAAATGCTTTTGCTTCAGAGGCATGTAAAATGAATTGAAATGGAATGATTAATGATAAATTATTGATATGAAATCATAAAATACTGGGACAAATACTCTGCAAATCCTAGGGATATCTACATCTTAAAAGTCTGGTTCCAAAAATCCGAGAACAACTGGAATTTCTGAGATAAAATTGGTTAATATTAGAAGTTTACAAACACAATTCAGAAAGAAATGGATCAAGTGGACACTCCAGTTGATCTTTTTGATAACTCTACCTTCTAAAACTCAAGAAAAAAAATACCCAAACCAAACTAAAAACAACACACCAAGGATGCCAAATCCAAATGAGATAGTAAAAATCCCAACATCTTTGCACTCCTATACATTGTATATAGCTTCCAGTTGAACTTGAATTTGTACATTGGTCATCTATTTTACATCTTGCCAAGTGGAAGTTCTTGGAAAAAGAGAGTTGCATGTGTACACACACTCAGGCAGAAAACAACCATCTATCATTTCAGAAATCACATTAATTAATGACTTAGGGTAAACTAAAATATTCACTGGATAGATAAAGAAACAGAAGGACAACAGATAACAAAGGCAGTATGAAAATTCAGAATAAAACAACATCAGGAAATTAAACACAATAGAAGACTTTTAAGGATGTCAAAATCTGAATAGAAAGGCAGACAGAAAACAATTAGGTCTATTTAAATTACCAGTTAGTTACCTTATTTATGCTTATTAGCTACTTCTGAAATAGGGCTACTTTTATTCATTCTTGCTTTGTATTGACAAAAATTTTTGTCCTGTCAATTACAAACTGACTATAAGCCACAGCCCTTGAAAAACAGCATGAATTAGTGAAAATATTACATTAGCATGAAATATGAATAATTGCATTACTTTACTTGTGGAAGAATTAGTTTAAATGGTTGCTCTAAATACTTTTCAGTAAAAATAAAGACATTTTTTAAATTTTGATAAACATGATAAACACATAAAGATGATATATGAAAATACAACTAGAATACATCAAACTGTGACAAGAACTATTTAACTTAAAGTACACATAATATTAAAGGGGGGGAAGTTGTAGTTCATCCATGGAGTATTAAACAGATAAAACCCTAGTGCCCTACAGTCCATGGTACAGGAACAACACATAGTATTAAGAACAACAAAAGCAAAAAAAGTGGGCTAATTAATTCTAGATCTTGTTTTCTTTCTAAAGTCAAAGATGTAGGGCTCTACAAACATTGCTCTCAGATCACTTTATTGACTATTCTCTGTATGGTCATTTATTTCAGAGGACTGATGTCACATTTGGCATTATATCAGCTGACATATTGTAGACATTTTCTCCCAGAAATGGCTCTTTAAGGCTCAGTGCAAGAGGTTAAGATGCCTGACGGAAACCAACTTAATGACAGTGATGTTCTTCTACATTAATACAACACTCTTAACAATCTAAAATTAGCATAAAATGTATCCCCACACACAATTTTCGTGGACATATGTATGCACATATGTATGCAGTAATTCACAAGCTAAAAAAGAAAAAAAACCAAAAAAACCCTATATTTAAATTATTTGCTCCATGAATTGTGCCTTCAAGGTGAGGGGTACTCAGCTTTAATTATAAGCAAATTACTTTTAAGTACAAGACTTTTTTACGTTATCAGTGTACCCTCATTAGGTAGCAAAAACATAAAATTCTGTACTAAACGCCGAAGTTCACTGGCCTTGGGTGTGGTTTTGTTTGCTTGTTTATATTTGGATTTACTACAGAATTGTCAAACTGACTATTGTATTAGTTTGGTAAATACATTCCCCTCTGGAACGGACATAGCATCTTATATCAGGCTGATCCCAGGCTATGAAATTAGGAATAATAACTGTAAAAAAAAGAAATCTCTTTTTTTTTAAAATCACCAGGTAGAAATGATCATTACCATTTTGCTGTTTGAGCAAAACTTTGCACGTCACCATTTACTACTCTTTATTCCACATCAAATTCTTGCAGAAAAGCTTGAGGACTTATGCAAAAGTACAGTTTAGCTTGTAGAAGTGTTATTTCTCCTTTAGTATATCTGTAACAATAGGCAGATATGTGCTAGCTGAAATAATTGGTGTGGATTTTGAACAGGAAAAATTCTTCTTCCGAGGTTACTAAAGTATAAGCAGGTAATTTACACGGAAGTCTGTCCAGGGATTAATGACAAAATTGCATCCACTTTTCTTCTGCCTAGTGAGGACTGTAATTGTTGTATGCAAGGTATGCACAACCCAGCCCAGCTGAGATGGAAAGAAGGGGCTCAGCAAACACCAGCGCTGCTGCCGTGAAGGACGGCCAGGTTATCTCTGTATGGAAAACACGCCTGAAGTGCAACGCCAAAAGCCGCTGCTTTGGGACCATTTGCTAGCATCCTACAAGGACGAAGGTCCAGCCTTTCCCACCACATCCTGTAACCTGCTGCTGGTGACAGGAGGCAGATTTTACACTGACCATGCTCTCCGGCTGCCCTGAGTGTCGCTTCAGGATGTGTCGATCCGAGGGGGTTACGCACAAATCGTCGCCGGCGCCGCAAGTCATCTTCCCAGTAGTCGAGGCGCCAGAACTCACGAGGACGACTACAATGAAACAGAGGAGCCACATATGTTAGCAATTATCAACCAGCATGGTAGCACTGAATTTCTGCATAAAGCTCTCCTTGTTTGCACTGCTTTCGCCTTTTTTTTTCTAACCTCCCCCCCTTTCTGCAATCTTTTACTTAGGTATGTCCTTGAAAATAACAATATCACCTTCCAGTCTAAGGAACTCCTTTCCCTTTTTTCTTGGAAGGTGAAATGAGCACTAAATACATCATTTTGAAATGAATTGCTGACAGTGTGATCAGTTTCCCCACACTCTAGTGGCATGTGCTCCGATTTCAGCCTCATTTCAGCCTCAGCAGGGCACCTTTCTCAGTGACTGCATTTATAAACCAGAATAGGGAAAAGGCTATTATAAATATGGTATAGCATTACCTATATTAATCAAAGTCTGTCCCCCTTCATTTTTCTTCCTAATTTGTGCCTTTTTGCACAAGGTCAGTAAATCATGCCATGAATTCTTGGTCCAGAAAGTGTTAACTTTAATGAATACCTCAGTTACATGGTTATGTATGTGATAATAAAATATTACTCTGTTTAGATGTGCAGGAATTTAATTAAAATAATCTCTTAAAATATTCATTACATTTAGCCCCTGAGGCTTAGAACAACAAGAGAAAATGCATTTCTTTTCCATTTACTGTTTTTAAATAAACCATACCAGGAGAGTGAAACAGCAATCTATTTTCAAGCAAATCAGATTGCATTTCTGGTTTATGTAGTTGTGTTTTTACATTTAATTAAAAACTACATGTTTTGATGTGTAATAATTGCTACATGGAAAGCATACTTTAAAAAAATTACATCTAGAAAAGGCTACATCAAATTCATGATTTTCCATTTTTATGCTCCAAATATACATAGATCTTTTTAATACGGTCATATATAAGTGCCAGTTACTATCTGTTTAGATGATCATGAAAGAATGCCACTGTAAAACAGTATTTTAGCCCAGAGAATGTACAGAAAATGCCAATTTCAGGTATGGCAAAGAAACAAACAGAAAATATCTGAGGCACAGAATAGCCATGAAACGAAAACGTGTATGTTCAGACTGAAAAGCACCGACTTCATTTGTTTACAGAGCCAGTATTAAAACAATAGATGAAAATGCAGATATATATATTCCATTTCTGATCCAGGAGCTAATAGAAAGTATACCTGTCAACACTGACAAATGAATAGGCACAACTAATTTACAAATCACAATGTTAAAAACACTTGGCATCTACTTTCGTAGTTCTGAGGTTTAAAGGCAGAAATTAGTTTTATTTAAGGTAAATTAAGGTTTCAAACAAATATAGTAACAAAAGCCAGAATGATTTGAAAAACACTACTCTCAAACATGATTTGTAGATATTAAAAATTCCAACTGAAAATAATTTTATCAAAATGGAGACTCTTTGCATTCTTCATTAGAATTCTATGCCTATTTCTAACACCAAAGAAAAGGCAGTGTTAGTCTTCATCTTCCTAATTGCTTAATTTCAGAAAAATACTGAAGTATTGGAATCAAATTCCCCAGTATCTTATTTTCACACTTGTCTGTATTACAGTCACGCTAAAATGCTCTGATTATAAGACCCAATGATTCTGGAATAATTAACCAAAGAAAAACAACAAAATACAGGAAGATATGTTTATTCAAAGGTCAATTAATAACTTAAAATTCTCCATTAGTGACTATAGAAAAAAGGCAGAACACAGCTGGCTACGTGCATGCCTTTGATAGTCGTAGAGCATGGATAGGCACTTCATCATTCTGCCTTCCTACGTTTATCTGTTAAAATTATTATCAAATATCAGCCAGGATGCAGTCGTGAATCACAGCCTGCTCCTCGTCTTCAGGGGAATGATACAATGAGGGTCTATTCATCAGGGTGGCAATCGGCACGAGTAATTAGTTCCCTGGACTGGGATCTCCTACAAAGCTTATTTCAGTCGGCACCACAAACATATGACAAAGAAAAGCTAATGGAAGCTGCTAAAATTTGTTAACCTCTTCTGCCATCAATCCTTCTGGTGTTCCGGGCTACAGTATTATGCAAAGATGGTAAATTATTAATTTGTCATTCATCTACCTCGCCTCAGTTTTGATAGAATTAAGTGATGCCATTCTTCTGGATAACAATTACAATTATAGCACATTACAAAACTATGCTAAAATTATTAGGAAAATACGTAACAATGAGCACGCATGAAATATTATCCTGAAACATAATATATCTTTAGTCCCTTGCTTTTATTTTCAGTTCTGCACAAGAAATTTGCATAGGATTCTATCTCCTTCAGTGGTGCGCTGATTATTCACGTGCAACTACATAACCACTATTAGACTCTGTATTTTAGTATTTGTAAGTATTGGCAACAACTGCATTATGAGGGGAAAAAAACAATAATTATCTACTCTTTGCACACAGAAAAACATCCAACAAAGCCCTACAAAGCCAAAAATAAATACCTGTGTTGACTAATTGTTACAAGTGAGCCATTGTTGAGAGCAGCCACTGGAAAAAATGCGTCTTTGAGCCAATATAAACCAGTTTATATTAGAACCAACATAAACCAGTACACCACACAGCTACTCCAGCACACTGCCTTACTAGTAAGAGCAATGAACCACTGCAGTCCCATCCCCAAAAGGCAATGCTGTACCATGCTTTGTACCTCTGCAATAAGGGGGAGATAGACAGAAATACTGCTCTGATTTGGGCAGAACTGACTGCTGGCAGACTGAAAGACTGTGAAGCAAGGGGCCAAGGAGGCAGATTTTGCCTAGTAGTAGACACTACAGCATCTACAGGGGACATTTGACAAGAGGAGCTCCTGGCCCTGCAGTAGAGGCTGCCATATGGACTAAAGGTGCTATATGGACTGGATCAATGAACATAAGTACTCAATAAGTCTAAATGCAAGAGCAACATCACTCAGGGGATCAGGGATTTATGAATTATAAATCATATTATTTTGCATGGATTTGTCAGGACCCCCTCCAACATGATACACAGTAATTAGTGGTTCCTTAGTAACAATATAGACTGAATGGAAACAAAGCTTTTGTATTAAGTGTTTTATTCAAATAGCATTACCATTAGATTGCTTTATTTTTCCAACAGTTTCCCAAATTACCAGGCTATGTACTCAGAATTGAGAGAAAACCTTCCTCTCATTCCCATGCACCTAACTTCATTGTTAAAAGTGTACAGAGATAAGATCAAATTTAAAATTACAAAGATAACCTGTTTCCTCAGGATTTTGTGCCATGAAAAAAGTAAGTCACTTCACTGTGGGCAGTGAGGAAAAGTCTAAATCCTCATTTATCTCCATTCTCAGAACAGGAAACCTTTATTTCCTACCAGTTTCAAAGATTAGGACAATTGGAGACAAAACATACCAACTGCTCTGCTAGTTTTATTACGGAATCATAGCACAGGTATTTTTGGCATGGAAACTACCTATTAGTCCCCATACCCTTATAGATTTAAATTGAATCTAAGCCATACCAGAGAGCAATGAGAGGATCATGCAACTGCTGAAGAATTAATGCTTGTAATGTCTGATCCACTGTGTATTTTGAGATACCCTGCCATCCCAGAAAAGAAACAGTCAACACACCAGTGTGGGTTGTAAAGGGACTGTGTGAGGTAGGGAAGAGGAAACAAAGTGCAAACCTGCAAAAGCAACATTTTGAGAGGTCTTAGGGCTGTACTCAAGCAACCAGCTAAGTGAGAACGGATTTTAGCACACCACAGAAGCTCCCATTCAGATCCTTAGATGGGTGAAGTAGCAAATAAACAAATACAAACTGAAAAGAGAAAGAAATTTAAAGAAAGGCAAAAGAGCATAGTGTTATAGAAATCTTCAGAGACAAAGGATGGGTAGAGCTCTAAAAGACATCTTCTATCTAGAAGGCTTTTTTAACCTTAAAGGCAAGAAAACCCACTTCCACAAAAGGCAATCACAACAAACTTAAAAGCAGAGAAGCCTGCGTGAAGATACCAAGATAAATTTCGAGATTACACACTCATTGTCAAAACTCTAACTGTAGAGTTAAGCAGGTGAGTCAATCTCCAAACCTAATCAATCCTTGGTCTCTTCACTAAGACCATCAGCAAGGTAATCAATCAGTGATGACAATTCCTAAGGTGTAGATGCTCAAATACAGAGACTTAGGCTAAATTAGTTTCATAGACAGTCAAAAACAGAGTGGCAACACCACTCGTGCATCAGGAACAACAGTACAGATCTGAAAGGAAATCTAAAAGAAGGCAGCTCCACGATTTTTCCATCAACAACTACGTGTCTACTCCAAATTCTGGTTATAATTTATTACACACTTTAGTTCCAATGGCTCATCAAATACAGAGTATCAGGTGTTCCTTCTAAATTACACAAAAAAGCAATCAAAGAACACAAATAGTGATGCCCAACTTTAAAGGAAAGGTAAACTGGATTATTTTAACACTGCTCAGGAATGCTTCTTGGTCTACATCTAGATAACTTTTGCTTCCATGTGAAATGTTTCAAGAACTCAAACAAGATATCTTCTGCAATAGATGAAAACATTTTTCTCAAGAAAGCCAAAAAACAAAAACAACCTAAAAAAAGCCCCGACAATAAGCATTTGCATTTGAATCACAGAATCATAGAACTGTTTGGGTTGGAAGGGATCCTAAGGATCATCCAGTTCCAAACTCCCTGCCGTGAGGAGGGACACCTTTCACTAGACCAGGTTGCTCAGGGCCCCATCCAACCTTGGTTAGAACACTTCCTGGGATGGGGTATCCACAACTTCTCTGGGCAACCTGTGCCAGTGCCCCACCCCCCTCACAGTGAGGAATTTCCTCTCAATACCTAATCTATACCTGCCCTCTAAGTGTGAAGCCATCTACCCTTGTCCTGTCACTCCATGTTCGTGTAGAAAGTCCCCCTTCATCTTTCTTGTAGCCCCTTTAGGTACTGGAATGTGCTGTAAGGTCTCCATGGAGCCTTCTCTTCTCCAGGCTGAACAGCCCCAACTCTCTCAGCCTTGCCTCACAGGGGAGCTGCTCTAGCCCTCTGACCATCTTCATGGCACTCTGGACTCACTCCAACCAGGTCCATGTTGGGTAGCCCAGAGCTGGATGCAGCACTGCAGGTGGACTCTCACCAGAGCAGAGCAAAGGGGCAGAATCCCCTCCCTCCCCTGCTGCCCACGGTGCTCTGGATGCAGCTCAGGTCACATTTGGCTCTCTGGGCTGGGAGTGCACATTGCTGGGTCATGTCCAGCCTCTCACCCACCAGCACCTCCAAGTCCTTCTTGCCCTCAATCTGTTCATCTCTCAGCATTGATTTGATTGTCAATCTGAAGATAAAAGTGCTGAAGTTCTGAAAAATACTGCAAAACCTTTGGTGGAGTACCTCCAGCAGACTGCAGGGCATCTTGTAATATAAGAGGCTGCCTGATCCTGCAAATTGAAATCCATTGAATTTCCATTGCATTTCCATTCCATTCAGCTGGATGTCCAGAATATTAACAAAATCTCTCATATTTTATATGTAATAGTAAAATGCAAGGTATATTCCACTAACTGACTTGATAAAATGTAATTTCAGAAAGCAAGTGAAACATTTTCTGAAGCAATTCAATACTCTTGTAATGAGCTTTCACAAACTGTGATCTAAAAAACCAAGTTACACCAGACCACACAATGAGCATACTACTAGCCACATGTCAATAAACATTTATCTAAAAAATGTTTTGTACATATCTAGATATATTACTGACCTGCAATGTAATCAAAAATATATAACACACTTTGGAAAATAAAACATTGACCTTGGTGATGGCAAAGCAAATGCTGACAATGCTAACAGGTAAGTTCTCAGCAGCACTACCAAGTTCCACATTCCATGCAGATACCCCACGCACAAGTGTTTGCCATGTGGCAAATCAGAGTACTGATGCAGCAGGGAGAATGACTTTTCCCGTAAATCACATTCCTGACCTGATTCCCACTTTGCCCGTATCACCAGAGCACACAGGAAAAGATTTGATTAGTATTAAGTCAAAGTTGCAGCTAAAATATTACTCAGCCAGCTACACTCTGTGTGTATTTCATAGCACTTCACTGATAATGTATCTACTTCAGGACATTAAAGATTAATTAAATCCTGATAAGTGCATTGAGATCTTTGGAAATGCTGCCTGCATTCCCTATACTTTCTGCAATGGCACAACCTGTTACCTTTCAACTCCCTCTCCCTCTCTCAGCTACATTCACACAAGCATTTGTGTGTCCACCCTAAACAAAATCACAGTAACTCGCTGGGATTATTAGAGTTCATTGTTTTTATTCTGTTTTATATCAGTAAACTGTTCACCCTGCAGCTTCACCAGCAACTATGTGACTAAAAATAAGGGAAAGAGAGGTGCAGGTGAGAGAAAGGAAGGAAAAGATGAAGAAGAATGTCAAAAAGACGTATCATGTAATCATACTCTAATATTAACAGAGTCTCTGCCTTTTCATGTTATCTTCATTTGCCCCACACACAGACATTCATATTCCATAGTTTCAGGATTCGGACTTCCACAAATGGAAAAAACTGGGAATCCTTAAGAAAAAACCCTCATGTGTAGGCAGGCTCTTAATCTCTGCCACAGTTATTGCTGCAGTACCAGGAACTAGTCAGAACAAAGGCCCAAGGCCACCGAGTACAACTTCTCTGGCATAATATCAATTATGGGAAACACTAATGTAATGCATTAAATCAGTACAGTATATTTACTTCTAACCCTCGTCCAAGAAAACATTCGGCTTTGTCTGTAAAGGATTTTTTGTTTTCCTAAAAGGACCTTTGCCTTTATCTGTGCTTCAATTTTATCAAAAGGTGAGTGTGGAGGGGGTTTTTGCTGGGTTTGCTGAAGAGAGAGTAGTGTCATTCTTCTCTGAGTCTTTCAGAAGAAAGAGATGTGAAAAGCAGGCTATGAACTTCAGGCACAACAGGTGCATGGACTCAGCACAGCTGTAGGGGACCTTTGTACAGTTTAAACCTCAGGTGCTTCCAGTGAGGAGGAAGAGGAGAAGGGAATGTCAACAAGGGAAGCCTGTCTTAGCAGAAGTTTCATGTATTTTCCCCATATAAACACGACAGTACAAACAGCACAGATCTGTAATTCCCAGATTTTGCATTTTAAAAACTAGTAGAAATGCTGTTAGTATGCTTCTATACAGTAAATAGGAGATTTTCTTTGTCTCACCCATTAGGCACCTCAGCTACAACTCTTTACCCAGGACTCCTGATTTCTGTGTTTTCATGGAATTGTACCAAAAATCCATTCCCACCTAAGTAGCATGCAAACAAAACCAGAGGAACAATGCCGATTTCAGATATCACAGAGACTCTTTTCTGCACTGACAAGCTTTGAATTCCTCATTTAAAAAGCAATTCAGAAAAAATGTTGACTATAAATGTTTCAGTCTCCCTTTACGCATTATAAAGCACCATGTCAGGGAAGACAAGCCCACCTTTAAGGTGTTGCTGTCCTAGATAATGGTGTTATTAACCTCCAGTTTAAAAACAGTTCTGTTTATGTATGAGTTTATGTAGGCTCTTCTTTGATCTTTATTAACCCCTTGGTAGCTAACCACAGTCCCAGCTTCTTGGAGCATTCTTTGAAGTGCTGGCATTCCAGTGCACACTGATACTTCAAAGAGGGCTCACTTAAGTACACGGTATAGTTCTAATCATGTATTCTGCAATCTCTATCTTATCTTAGGCTGATCTTATTATGATCAGTCTAAAACAAACCTGCACTTCCAAGGATGTCACCACGAGACACAGTTCAATCCGTGTTGCATTTCTGGCAAGATTACTTATTAATTAACTGAAATGAAAACTACTCCACTTTTCTACCAGAAGTGAACGTGAAAACTTTCTTCCAGCTTTCAGCAAAATTAATTCAGACACGATTTAGACACGGAAGAATGAACGTATAGCAAATTTGCAGCGGGATGCTTTGGCTTAGTTGCTCATAAATCCTTGCAAAACTCGCACATCCTACACCCAACTGCAGACAACAACATTTGTTTTGTAAAGTAACTACAGCTCATACAGACCCCATAAACTGCTATTCATATTGAAAATAACAATAATTCCCACAATATACAAAAGAATTAGATACACTGTATCTTGCTGGAGGTTTTTTGCTGTTTGTCTGATAATGTGGAATTTTAGTCTGCAGTACTTGGTCATCCCTTCCTTGCCAAAATGAGCAATGATTATGAGAATACATGTTGAAGGATATAATATGACAAAGGAGCCAGCTCAGTCTCCTCAGCCATTCCTGTTGGTTCTGATGCTTTCACCTTAAGTACATGTATAGGAAATTACTATTTATTTTCCCACTAATTACAGCAACAGCAGGTTTTCTGTGAGGAATAATGTACATTGAAATATTATTATTAAGATTAGTTCTTTCCAGTAGCTTGGAATTTGACATCATCATCTTTCAGCATTTGTGGATATAATACAGATCAACTTTTGACCAAAACAAGAAAATCTGGTCAGTTCTGTGATTTTGTTTGTACATTGTTCTGACCCCAGAAGTATTAAACACAGGAATTACAGTAAAGCTTTTCCCAAAACTCTTAGATTTGACCTGCCGCAAACATTTCATCTCTTCTAGAAGAAACAGGATGAAATGACACTCCCATATATCTACACTTTAAGAGCTGTGGCTAACCTGTATCTTTTTTTTATAGCTCTCTTAACAGCTGGATACTTTTCTTGCTTCCATAAAAATGTAATAGTGCACCCCTCTGATACAATAAATACTTTTTTGCTCTATGTTCTTCTACAGGAAGTTAATTTTTTTTCTCTTTTGTAAATACTTTTTCTGAGTCCTCTGTCAGAAAGGTCTAAAGTAACTGGGTGGTTTTATTTGATTTTTTGAGGGTTTTGGGGGGGGGTTTTGCTTTTGGTGGTTTGGTTTGGGGTTTTTGGGGGGTTTTTAAGTTAAAATTACTATTTATTAATGAAATTAACTCAGCAATTCAACAACCACCATAGAGAGGAACAACAAGGATGACTGAGACCTAGGTACAACTTTATTTTAACACAGAATAATAAAGAGAAGACAAACCTCCCTGAGGTCTCTAAATGGCTAAATATCAAAAATAATTAATTTTATCTTTTTATTGTGGACAGAATATGAGTGCATCTGGGGACACAAGGAAATTCCCCCTTCAACCTCTTGCTTAATCATGAATGAATTTGAACCTCTGCTTGAAATTATGGAAGGGGGAACTCTCTAAGGTTCACAGCACATTTGGCTACAGTTAAACAGCATCTTTGGAAAGGAATTCTCAGTTCAGATTTCAGATTAGAATACCGAAGCCTTAGAGACACCCAACTTCAGTATCACCTGCATTTCTTCTACTCTCTAATACAATTAAAATCAAAGCTTAAAAAAAAATATCCCAATCAAAATAAAATAAAATCAAGTATGATTTGATTTAAAGGTTAACACTTCTGCCCAAGATTCAATTCAAGATTTAAAACCTGAGGATAGCAAAATCTGGGAAATGACTTCATTGTGTGATGATTGCAGGAACACATGTAAGAGAGAGTTGAAGTAACTGCAAACATTGTACTGTGCTCTGAGACAGGAAACAATAAGCACAAGGCAGCAAGACCACTGAGAAGCACATGGAGCAACACTCCTGTTTCCACACTAGCCCAGCATCCTTAGGAAACAGGAACAGGACTCAACTCCCTTTAAAAGGGCTTAACTTATTAAATATATTTCTACCTTGAAAGCCTTGCAAACTATCTCTAAAAAAAACCCCACAGCACTGAATTATGCTAAAGCACCATTTCCTGGACCACACAGAGATTTCTGTATTTACTGAAGGTTTAAATAAAGGAAATGGTAGCCTGCAAACACCTTCTCTGCTGTTATATGTGATCAACAAAGCAGGAGAAGAGAGGTTGGCAATTCACAGGCGCTGCAGAGGGGGGCAATTTCAAAACTGTTACTTGACAGGGTCCTATCAAAACTATTTAAGATACTGAACTGCCTCTTGAGATCCACTGATGCCCCAAGGGTCAGGAAGGTTGTGAAGCCCTCACGACATCTACAAAACAGAAGTGGGGAAGCCATCCTTATCGATGTTACAAAACCTACCAAAGGACTACTTGTAGTAAAGAATGAGCAATGTTAAAAGTGCTAAACCACCCAAGGTTCCTTTGATAGAGTAATCCAAGGGCTTAGCCCAGGATAAAACCTTGTATACTGACACATCAGAAGCTGCTAACTGAGAAGATGCAACTTCTTTTCCACAGGTATGACAAGAGAGAAACGTAGCAACAGAAAATGTGGTAACAAACACTACTGGTCAGACAGATCAGCACAAGAGATATTGTAATATTCTTTCCTCCATGCATTCCTACTTTATCCTCAAGACTAATACTAACTGTTAAATTCAACATTATAAAACAGCATTGATAAAAGGACTGGAAAATGAAAGCTTAAGAAGCAACAAACCAGGAAATGTTTTCTCTTTCATTTTGGTGATTTAAGCACAAGCAGAACACCCACAACTTCTTTCCCTCTACATTAGCATCCATTGAGACATAGTTTAAAAGAATGAAATTTCTTCTTCAGGGCAGTTATTACCTCTCTTGACAAGGCTTGCAGCTTCTCTCTCTTCACCTATCTACTCCTTTATTTGTTTTTAAGACAAGTTCACCAAAAAAAAACTCCAACCAAACAACCTCCCACAAAAACCACCAAAACAACAGGAAAACCAACATACCTCTTTAGGTTCTTTCCTAACATCGAAACAACTTTCTCAATATTAAGCCGTTCTTCTCAACACAGCAATCCCATCACAGAGGGGAATGAAATGGAAACAACACTGTCACTCCCAATGGGAAACAACTCAGCACCACCAAGAAACTCCCCATCAAAGGGAGCTCTGGGAGTAACTCACACGGTGCTGCAGGCAAACCCCATCACTGCAGTGGTGCCATCAACCACTCAAAGGGCTCCTTGTCCCTGCAGAAGAGGGACACGAATGCACACAGAGGATAGAAAGAGCACAGGAACATCTGTACTTTTTCCACACCAAAGGTCTAACCTGAAATTCTGTATCCCAAAATGTCAGTGGTGGCTTAAGGAAGAGCAAGATCAATCCAATCATGTACAACTTCTCCCCAAGCACTCTGCCAGTTTCCAGCTATTTTCCACTCAGGGATTTCCTGAGTCTAATGTGGTTTGCCTATTTATACTCCTCCTTCCTCCTAATGCATTTCTCTTCCAAGTACTCATCCACAGCGACGTCGAATAAATCCAAGTATGAGTGCTCTCAATCCCCAAACTTGGGAAGAATTACTGCAGTGAAAAACAACAAGGAGGAACTGTGCACATTTCTGGGAATGTTCTAACGCGTCCCTTCAGCATCCAGGTAAAGAGTTCTCCAGAAATCTTCATTTTTGAACTACAGAATTCCACCTGTGTGTTTATAAACCAATTATCTGTGTAGTATGTGATACTGCTAATGTTCACAAAAACCTATAGTTGGGACATTGAAAAGAGAAATCCTTTAGGTACTGAAGAAACTTCTAACAAAACTATAAACTTCCTATTTAATATCTAGAATGCAAATATGAGAATGGAACAGTTCTCTGTAATAACCATACAATTCACAATATTTTTTGCTAGATATGTTAATTCTTTTTTTATGTAATTTCTTCAGAGAAGATTATTTAAGACCACACCACTCTTAAATTATGGTGCAGATATTTATAAGCATAATTTAAGTGTACTGCACCATAATACACATTTTCTTCCTTGAAAATAATCTCCCTCCTGCATATATAAACTGTATCTGTAATTATCTCTAGTCACACCTTTCTCCATTATTCAGCTTTAGAAATAGCCATGTACTGTCCCTGCTAAACAAAGCTAACTTATTTTTTTAGTAGTCGATGAAAAAATGAAAGAACTCAAACATTTTGATACAGTTTGTAACACAACTTTTTCAAGAAACCTTGTTTACCAAGTATATTAAATCCACCACAGAAAACACCCATAAAGAGAAGTCGTGGTAACAGACTTGAAAAGCATGGGGTTTTTGCAATTAGCTTCTCTCCTGACAGAAGAGTCAATTTAGACTGACACTCAAAATCAAGAAAAGACTGTTTCATTTCATCATGAAAATTGCATGTTTTCACCTTCCTTTTCAGAATAAAAAGCCTATATAGTTTCTAAGAGATTTCAAGGATAAGATAAAATGAAATGTTTTACATTGCTGTAAAAACACTAATGTTTTCATGAACAGAGCTCTAGAAAGAATAAAAAACATTAATTTGCGCACAAACCAGTTCAGGTTTAAGTGACTTAGGAATTTTAATTTGGACTGTCTCAAGTACAGAATATACACTTGTATAGACTTGTACTAGAGTTTGCAACTAAAAATTAAAGATACAGTAATGCAAACAATGGCAAAAGGACTCAAATAAAACCTGATCTTCTGCTACAACTTCTCAAGGTCACAGGATTCATTTTCAGTATCATGCACCATTAAAATTTACTTTGTTGTACCAGTCACTAAAAGGGATAGAGAATATGGTTTTCACAAAAGGGATGGCTTTCATCTAGACTTTCACCCTCTTTATAGGGAATAACTTCGCTTAACTTTGGAAATGAAATACATGTGTGAAGCTATATGGGCAAGCAGCAAATCACAGCAATAGCTAGGGATTACTTACCAAACCATATGATAGAAGTAACCAATCTTCGATACTAATCGCTGCAAGATGGTATTTTCCCCAAAAATTTCCCATGAGGGAAGGGGGCAGTGAGGGGAACAGAGACAGACTTGCAATCATCACAAAGATTATACAGCCCAATGCACAGGATTTGGAGGAGAAATATTAATTTCTCTTTATTTCAATAGTTGGTAATAAAAATTTGTCAGGTCAAAGTCAGCTATGTTAAGAGAACTTCGGTTCAGTTCATTTTTCACATAGAAGCTGCTGTCCTAAGTACTTCATTGGTTGTCTCTGTACAAAGCTGCCAAACATGGCCCTGCTAAAGGCTTTGGAAGTGCACAGTCTGTGTACAATCTATGGGTGTTTGCTGATGGCAGAACACCTTTGAAGATGTTGCCCATCTTTCCCTGGGTTGTGCCTCTCAGGCTGCCCCCCTCACACCCAGACTGTGACCTCACCTGCATCAAACCCACCGAGAACACTCTTGGGTTCTGTCCACAACAAACAGGCACTAATCCCAAAGACCAACAAAGAACAACTCCTCTCGTCCAGAATTTTATCTACTACAAATAAATAGTAATAACAATAATAAGAAAAAAAAAAACTTTCTGAAATATTCTCTCTCTCTCTCTAAAAGAAATTCTCTGAAGTGGCTACTCCAGATAGATCAAGACAAAGAAAGTTGCAGATATCTTTCATCAGTGCTATCTCCCCAACAACATAAGCAGCACAAAGAAGAAAATTATTTCACCAGATACAGGAGAGACAAAAAGCCTATGAGGCACCAAAGGAAGCATCTTGATGTGGAAGTCATGGGAGATAAACATGTGAGAAGGGAGGGATTATGCATCTGCTGGGGATCAAGCAGAGAAAAGAGGACAGAGTTGAGAATCAGCTGGACAAGATTTAGAGTAGAGAAAGGGGGGCAAAACCCAGGTCTGGCTGGACAAAAACCTGGGAAAAGTAATAGAAGGTCAGAAAAGAAATCTGAGGAAGAATTAATGAGGACAGAAAATCCAGTCAGAGGAGAACAGAAAGAAAACTGGGGGGCAAGGAATATTTCTTTTATAATGACTGTATTAAGACAATGTGATATAAGTGATCTTGTTTCTATCACTCCCTGAAAATTTGACCTCATAATCTTAATCCTGTCCTACAATATTGGTCTGGTGCTTCTTTGTTATTTTTCAGAAGAGAAGGGGTGAATACTGTGTGTATGTGAATACTGAACACAGTGTTTCCACTTCCAAAATTTCCCTGCCATGAAGTAATCTTGCAGCTGCTCCTTAAAACAGCAACAATCTCAATCATACAAGTAATGTCTCACCTACTTTACCACTAAAAAAATATTTAAAATAAATACACCATCACTCAGCTAAAATCACATCTTAGCATCTTCAGCAGCAGTAGCAAAGGCTTCATGGAAGTTAACAAATGAATTAATACAAAATGCTTTTTAATGATGTCATTACGAGGTTCTTTAAGCAAGGACAGGTAACACTGCTTATGCTGCCTTTTAGTGTTTTAATCAGGAGCCTACTTCCTTAATCTGACACACACTACAGTATGGCAAAGCTAGGCAGTGTCTTTAGAAGAACAATGCAGAAATACAAAAAACCCCAAACCAACCTAACATAAAAACCCTTTAAAATGAGTGAGGAGGGCCACAAAGCACATTAGTGTGGGTATTGGATAAAACTGCAGGCCCTGGTTCACAGTTTTGATATGGCCTTTCTTTCATCTGTCCTTAAAATGACAATCCCTCAAATATTTCTTTTAAAGGGTGCATCAAGGACTAGTGAACATTCAGGTTGAATCCTGCAGTTTTCTTATTCTTTAGAAGTTTAAGAACAAAAAATATTTGCCTTCCTAGGGTAGACAGGGTGCTCATGCAGGTTATTTGGTGTGCTCATAATTTTGAAAATATTGTTTCAGTAATCAAATTTTAACACAGCTATTTAGAACCAGAGAACATTACAGATTATAACAAACCCCACAAATACTAATGGCATAAAATAAATCCAGTGAATAACTCTTTGGGGTTTCAGTTTTCATTTTTTTGTTTGTTTATATATGCATTAAAAATTATATATTCATTTATTTTAAAAGAAAAAGTATTCTTGCAATGCAAGCATTACTGTACACTGTATCAGCATTTCCCTCCCTTTAATACACTATTACCCACAGCCATATGCTTTGTGTTTCTAAGTATCATTAATAAGGAAGTTGCCTTAAAGCCCATTCAAGTAACGGGTCAATATTCCTAGATCTGACATACAAAAGGACTTCTAAAACCAAGCTTGTCAATTTTTCTTTGTTTATTTTATATCTATTTTTTGCTCTCATTCACCCTCCTTTGAAGTTAGTCTTCAAAGCTTCAATATCAATAGGAATGCAGCATTAAGGATTTTACGACACTGTGCTACTTAAACTTTTATTGTTTTGTTGCAAAATCATAATCAGAAGGATTAGACTCTTCTATTTGGCTTTTTGTTTCTCTCCTTTTTTTGGTAATTTGCTCTTTTTTTTTTTTTAATTCCAATTCCAGCATGCCATAAATCTGTAGCATGACCCTTTCAGTCCTCCCACGTTGACAAAATAATGCAGTTTACACTTAAACATGCACAAGAAAAAAATTAACATTCTTTATCATTTTCTAGCAGAGACAGTTAATACTCTCAGGCTACATTAATAGAATCTTTCTGCCATTGTAGAAAGTTTGATAGCACTCTTATTTCAATGTCTGAATTTTTCTCCTTTTTTTGACAAAGACAAATGATTGCCATCAATCAAGATCCAATCGGGTATACACAGAGTCAAGCAAATGCATCACTCTTTACTGGTTTTCCTGCTATTTGTGCAGGCTTTGCTTCATATTATTTTATAGAATGATCAAAAAAGCAGCCATAAGATAGATCATTCACACCCACTGTAAAATTAACTTTCATGAATAATGAGAGTTTTAAACCTCAGATAATGTATATGTTATACAGAAGATATTGCTGGAGTTCATTTCTGGCTGGAGATTATGTAAATGATACTATATGACCTTTATCATTACAAACAGGACATGCAAAACACATATTATTTCATACATCATTCTAAAGTAAGTCAGAACCTAAAGGAGAATCAGTCATTTATAACGTTCATGGTGAAGTGCTAAGGTTGCAAGAAAATGATATGAAAGTACCTGTGATGCTTTTGACTACTCCGCCTCTGAACCTGTTACTTATGTGCTCTAAGCACACTAGAAATAACAAAAAACAAAGCTTACCCCCTTTGTTTCTTATAAAGAAAATCAGTATTTTGTTTCTTGATAAAAGAATTTATCTCAAGACTAAACTATGCTGATAATAACCACTTATGTCAATCAAAGTCAATGATAGTGAATCAATAGTAATAGACACAGCTATATTTATATAATGAATGAATAAGTAGTTCAATTTCTTTTACACAAAACAATATTTTAAATCACTTTCCTTATGTTACTTCCTTATTACTGAACAATAAGCTAAGCAAAGTTAAATTGCTTAAAGATTTCCTAAAGATAAAAGGTACCATTCACCGTGAAGGCTGGACAGTTGATACACATATGGAATCAATGACGAACTCTAGGAAAGATCTAGCAAACCAAGAAACCCTCAGACTTCATTGCTCAAGACTTCTCTTTTCTGCACCAATGAGGAACAAAAAGAGTATGAAATGTGGTTTAAATTTTGAGGCTTACACAGCTCTTAAGTATGTAAAGGCCTTTATAAAAATATCTAAATAAATCTATTTATACAAAATTATATATAATTATTTATATTTATATACATTGTGAAATCTCAAATAGCTATCAAAGAAATTCCTATTGCCAAAACATCAAGTCTTTGGTATTAGCAAGCAATAAAGTGAAAAATTCAGTTAATATTTTTATTAATTAATAATAGTTATTTGGTTAATATAAATTCAGTGACTCATATTATCCTTCTGTCAGGAAGAATACTATGCCACAGAGTTGACCAATTCTTAATTCCCAGTATCGTTCTCACTTTCAAACCTTCTGTCTACCATTTCTTTCATCTAATCCTAACAGAGTCACATCCGTCTGACCCAGTGGTTCAGCAGCTTCTGCTGATCTGCTGGATCACAGCACAGCTTTAGACACTCATCACACACCATGCTGTACACAACAACCCGAGATTAAGGCTCACCCCTGATTTATTTCACACTCTAGTACTGCCTCCCCAGTGGAAGTACACTTGTACCACCTGACCTTCAATCTCCACAGTCTACTGACAGTGTAAAATAATAAAAATTAGGTATTAGCTAGAAAATCACCTATTAGCCAGGTATTTTTGATTTTGTAGAAATCATCACCAACAAAAAAATCAGCTCTACAAAAGAAGATAAGCTTCTGGTTGAATGAATTTTATTATAGAACAGTTGCCACCTGTACAAGGGAGCAGATGCCTGCAGCCATCCTGATGTTTGCATGTTGCATTTTTTAAAACAAATTTGTACAGCTATTTTCTTCCCAAGGGCCAATGTAGGGCAGACAAGTCTGTGTGATACTCAGAATTTCAGAACTGCAGCTGATCTGCTGTGGCCCTTCTACCACACACTTTGAAAGGCCAACATCCTTATTGAGACCACCTGAGAATCACTGAGAAATTTGGTCCTCATGGACTTCCCAACAATATCACCAACATATATACAAACATATAGCCACAATGGAATTTAGCAAAAACTATACAAAAAAAACTTATATGTCAAAGTACTCTGTAGCCTTATCACATGAAAGCTTACAGCTGCATCTTCAGGCTGATACACACAATTTATACCTGCATAACTAGAACAATTTTAGTATTCATATTTATTATTTAGAGTATATCCCAAATGTATATAGTTATCCTTCTCCCTTTCCTTCATTGACAGTTGGATATAGGTATCCCTCACTGCACATTTTTCTGAAGCCATTGCTTTCATCAGCTGCAGCTCTTGGTTCTAGAGCTCTCTGTTATTTTCATACCCCATTCCTCTCTTGGTCAATGGTTTTTTCACCATCTTCATGTCCCTTTCCACCAAGAAGGGAATGCTTTTACACACTTCTTCCCACTTTTCTTGCCATTTCTTTTCAAGCTCTAAAACTGCACCGTGAAGCTGAATAGCCAAGGCAAGGGAGTATAGAAACATGGTATTTATGTTGTCATTGACTCCTTTTCTGTTTGGGCTTCAGATTTGATGCCCACACGTGGGCTAATCAGACAGCAGAAGTCCCATGTCTCACTCCTTTAACCCTCTCCAGTTTCCTAATTACCTCAGATATATTATTGTTCCAATTAGTCATGGCTGTCACACTTCTCCATAAAGCAACTTCAGCCAGAGCTGCACTTGAATCTGTGGCAACACCATTTACCTTGACCACAGCACCCAAAGAACAAACCCAAGGAAAGAAGAACAGAAAACTCTCTTCAGTGCTGAAAAGAAGGGTCAAATTACAGACCAAATAGTGAGAACTGCATTACATAGTGTAAATATATTTTAATTCAACCTCTGAGAAACAACCTGTTTAGGTCTTCCTTCTCCATGGTTTGAATTCATAAGAGTGTCTTCAATGCACAAAGCACTAACCTAAATTGTGTATTTTCCCTTCAATTCTCACATACAATTCCAAGAAACTGTCCTGTTTGCATTAGCTAAAACAAATGCAAATATCTCTTCAAAGACAGAGAATCATTCTAATACATGCACCTTGGAAAAAAAAAAAACGAAAACAAAAAATGGGGTGCAAAAGACAAAAGAAGTAGAAGTAAGGAAAACTTTCCATTTTAGTTTTGAGCTGTTTTTTATTTCTTAACATTTTTTTCATTTTTTCTTTTCACTAGCATCCTAAATCCTTAGTGGCCTCTCAGATGATTTCTTAATACGTTAAATGCCTCCTAATTACATATATATTTAATAACGTGTCATTGAGTAATATACTTAATAGAAGTTTTCAGCATTTTCCTTGCCTATATTATAAACTCAAAGTCAGTACAATAAGAGATGAACTAAAGATAATCATTTTTGTGTTTTGTTTTTAAATTGTATCAAAACAGCCCTGCTCCTAGGCCTGAGAAGACATAGGGATCAGATATTCCAGTGTAAGATAAAAACATGTCAGATTTAAAAGTACAGTTATCTGAAACAAAATTGGCCACACAGTATGAAACAAATGATGTCATGTCATGACAGTACGCTCCAGTCAATTTAGTACTTTTTTCTCTTTGAAAGGTTGCCTTCTACTGTTTAAAGAAGAAAAACTTGTACTGTCATCAGTTCTGTTGAAAAAAAAAAAAAAAAACCTCTGCACAGCCCAGATTTTACAACAAAAAAATCCCCCACAAAAAAAATTTACAAAGTAAATTATAACATACTTGCAGGAGCAACTGAGGGCAAAAGTTACCTTGGTCAGTGAAAAAGGCATGGGAGTTCAACGTCTGCCTTGTTCTTCGACCTAAACAACTTTTAGATTGATGTCTAACAGCACATTCTACATACAGTAAAAAGAGCAGTTTATATTTCTCAGTGCTTGCTTGCTTCCTTGTTTATATATTTCAGATTTTTGACCAAACAGAAGACATGTAATGACTTAATCCCAAAAACACTTCTCAAATGGTACTATGTGTATGTCTTGTAATTGAATCAATAAATTTTCATGGCCCAGTGTTTACTTTTTGCTGCAGAATGAACTGTAGTACAAGAACCCTTTACAGCCATTATACTGCTAATGTGGCAAATACTGTGGAGTCAGTTTGAGTAAACTCTACAAGGTTACAAGGTCAAAATAAAAGACTGCATAATTTATCAGATCAGGCAAATCATTTTGAAAGTACAGAGTTAAGTGTGGCATTAGTCCCAGATTACCGCCTTTCATGAATAAAGGTTGGAATCTATGTTTATTCAGTCATACTATAGATGGCATGTCCTGTATAAACTTCATTCATTTAAAGAAATCCTGACACTGTCACTATTTAAAACAGTGGAACATAAGTAATACATGTTGTTCTTTCAGGATTACCATCCCAAACCATCTGATGTTGCTGATCTTTCAAAATAACAAGTCCTAGATTGCTAAGAAATAACCTCAAGCAACACTACTGATTGCAGTCCTTTTTTGCCCACAAAGATTTGTGACAAATTCAGTCACAAAAAATCCAAAATTATAATATTTTCTTTTTAATACAGGCTTGCTAAAATAAGTTGCTGCTATCCTTTCATGGCATATAAACAAGTGAAAAATAAAGAAGCCAGCATGAAGGTCACCTAAACCCCATGATATTTCTGACTTTTTTTGCAAAATTTTACTGCCAGTCTCAGTTTTGGACCACTTTTAGTTTTGTCCTCAGCATTATAACACTCAAGTCTTCCTACTGCTGTTCCCCAGTTAAAAATTCAGCATAATTTTAGCAAGATTGTATAATATGTATGTGCAATGGAAAATTTAAAAAGCAAGATAAAATTGATTAAAACTTTGAGAATAGATCCTGAGAGTGCACAGAGGCTACACTGTTTTCAACTGTTGGGGTTGTTTTCATGACTGGTGGTCAGTTGAAGGTATGCAAGTAGTAGGTCAGTGGCACTTGAACTAGTATTTCATCCTCAAATTTATTAGAAAAGAAATCTAGGGAGAATGTTTAAATGTCTGCCGGTTAAAAGGTGGAATGTGTTTGGGCATGACAATAGGAAAATATTTCTAAAAATAAGTAGCAAAACTAGGGAGACTGACATGACAACTCCATATCTACAGGGAGAACATTAACTCTATTCCCCAGTCAAAGCAGTTTGTATTCACTTAGGAGGAGAAAATTCAAGGGCATTTATATTGTGCAAAGGCCAATTCTCCCCTTCACGGAGCAGCAGAAGCCCACACAGCGCTCAATTCCCCACTCCCCTGAATGCAGCACTCAGCTCCTGAAGAAATTCTCTTTTGGGGAACACATCTGTAGTCAACTTTACATGAACAAAGGAGCTGCTCTGGTGACACCTAAGAGAAGTACAACTCATGCTTTGGTTTGTACTTAAGCTTTTATCTTGATTGTCTATTTATGGTTTGATCAGTCCTTTACATGTGTGGGTAACAAGAGAGTTAGCTGCCAAAATTCAATATTCTAAAATTACTGAAAATGATTGAATACCGAACAACATTGAAACAATGTTGTTACTTTCAATAACAGAAATACTGTTCTTCAAATGGACTCATCTCTACAGTCCAGAGCACCAGACTGTGTTTACAATTACCTTTGGAAACACCCAGTAGGAAAATTCAGCTGAAAATGGCACCAGTGAGCAAACTCCTACATCACAAAGATAATGCAGTCTCAAAAATACCATGCTTGCATTTTTTTCCCAAAGTTCTCCTCCTCTGATTACACATGTGCAAACCACATTTTTCAAGAGAAAATAGGAGGTGTCAGAAAAAAAGAAAGGATGGCTATTTGCATAGAAAGATTTTACAAGATGTAATAAACTGCTGCTTTTATGAGAGCTTACCAGAAAAATCAGGGAAGAAAGAAATATTGTTTATTTTATTACAATAGAGCAATAAATCATTTAAAACATATAGAAAATGGACATATTAAATGAGTGTATTTGGTTAACATACAGAACCATATTATCTCTATCATCTCAGATACTCTCAGTTACATTTTTCTACTTGTTGAGAGAATAATGATTAATTGCGCAAGAAAGTTGAACAAATAAAAAAGGAAAGGGGACACTAAAAATAGGAGAAGATAAGAAGTAAAAGAAGAAATGAATCAAAGAATGACACAGTATCACAGAGTTTGAAGAATGACCAGTCCCAGAAAGTTTCCCTGTACCTCTTCAAGTACTCTAATACGAACCGTGGGAGGAAAAAGACATTCAGGGAATATGACGAAAATGTGGTGTTGGCAAACGATTCATAGCTACAGCAGACAGATGTATCAGAAGACTAAGAAATAACCAAGTTCAAAAGAAACCCAATGGGATTAAGGATATGGGTCAAAGAGGGAAAGAGGGATTAAAGAAGAAACATGCCAGAAAGAAAACGTTTACAGTGAGCAGCAACAGAAGCAAGGAAAGAGAACATGCCCCTGAGCAACATTGCTTAGCTGCCTGAAAAGAAAACCAGCTTCATTCGTCTGGGATTTCCTCTCATCAGATAAAAGTGACAGTAGCAGTGCAATCTGATTTCTGTATATAAAGGCACTCCAAAGATAACTATGCAAAGGAGAAACATCTGCTCAGCATGCAGCAGACCACCTCTGCTCTGGCAGAGGAAAGGTATGATGGGCAAAGGACAAGAACATCAGCAACAGCTGCGCTCACTGCAGACTGGAGAGGCTCAATTATCTCTCTTCTAATCACTGTCTCACCCCAGCTAATAGGAATTGTGTGACGGGCAAGGGCCTGTAGGTAAGAGGTTACATACAGGCAACGTTTCTGAGGCTATTATTTAATACTTTGGAAAAACATTTCAGTAGTCACAGTACAGCCCACATATAGATGGAATACGTAGATCTAGTGAAGAGAAATTAAGTGTAAATCCTGCTCTTCCACCAGACTGTTCACAAGTAATAAAAAAACCCTCAGGGCAAGGAAGGGAGACAATATTTGAGATTTGCCAGAAATATAAGCTTTCAGATCAGTTTGTGATGAGTTCAAAAGAATCCTGACAAGTCCCAAACACTTTTAATAAAAAGCTTGAAATAAGAATGGACATAAACATATTCTTTGATTATTACTATAAAACATTTTTTTAAATTTTATTCATTTACTTTTAAGTTATCTTTATACATTCCTCTCAAGACTGATACAAAACACAGAAATAATTTCATTGAGCAATTCATCCCTAAGCACGACTGCTTTTCAGGCTTTCATAAACTAGCAAGAACAATTGACCAAAGCAAAAAAGGCAAAAAAAAAAAAAAGAGTTAATGGTTTTAAAATGTACATATAACACAGCTGCATGAACTGTGTACTTAAAGTGGCCTCAATTATACTCTGATCTGTTTTAACTTCATTTGCAAGCTGTTTGGGATACAAAATAGATCTTCATATTTTGCCCACTGGCACCAGAAGGTAACTGGAACACTGAATAAATGACTGGAAAGAATTCTCTTGCAACCACTCATTACTTAAAACTGGCAGAAACCAAATTTTTATTATTTCAAAAATTCCAGAAATTTCTAGAATGGAATCAGATTTTTTAAAAACTACCACTTCCTGCAAAAAAAAAAAAAAAAAAATTACGTTTAAAAAAATTCTGTTCAAAACAGTGAAATCAATCCCCTTGACATGCTAGCAGGACAAAAAAAACTATTTCAAAATAAAAAAAAACTCCATTCCAAAAGTACAAAAACTGTATGCTTAATTACATCAGCAAGGTGCTTCCTTTTGGTCTTTTGCACCAAAAAAAACCCCTGCAATCTGTAGAAATAGCTTTGCTACATTCACTGAGGCTTGTGGTTGATCTTTCAAGGCTGTGGTGATATCAACGATCAAATGATTGTTTTTTGGAATAAACTCTGTACTGCTAAAGTAATGCTTTGAAGTAACCATAATATAATTGTAATGCATTTAAATAAATTCCAATTTCTCTATGAAATATTCTGAACACCTACCAGATTGACTTACTTCAACTAATATCAAATTTCCTAGTGTTTTGTCCCAAGGAGAGAATGGCAAAAAATAGATCAGAATAAACCCTGCACTGGAAATATTTTAAGACAAAGAACCACCTCTTCCACTGACCTGAATGGACACATAAAGGGGAACAGAAGGAAACCTGGAAAGAAAGTTAATTCAGTGCTGGTAAAGATAGTCTCAGCATTTCTCCAAGTTTTTCTTTTTTCTCTTTTTCTTTTTATCCCTCACACAAGTCTCACCAGACAGATACTTGGTCTAGTTTCACAAGGCAAAATGAAATACACACACATGCAGGAATGTTCCTTCCATCTCAAGCTTCTGTTGTCCTAATAGAACACTGTAACAAAACTAACACAGACTTTCTGCTGTATGGGACAAAAAATAAAAGGCAAGAAATGTTAACACATCTGTACCATGGAAGGGAAAGCTATCTGATTTCATTTGACTGTATTTCTTACTCTAAAATATAATTTTGTCATTGTCCAATCCAACTACATATACACACCATTATGGCAGTTAGTCATAATTTTTTTAATAACAGAATGATACAAGTAATTGATTCATACAACAGAAAAATGATATATAATTTCTCTGTAAGCCCACTGCTAAAATTGCACACATCTCTGTCATCAGCCTTTTAGTTCTTCTCCCAGTCTGACTGGTGCAACACACAATGATGCAGTACAACACACTGACAGCCATCACATACTGAGCTACTTCAGTCCTTCATTTAAAATTCTTGATACTGTGCACATAGTAACCTTTTTAAACTATTTACTATACTTTTCTCCTTGTATGATCAATTTTCCATAGCCTCTTTAAACATTTCATATAAAACCTCAGGAGGTGGCTGCTGCCCCACCTACTGCAAATGAATTCAGGTGCTATTAGAACTGCCAACCTTGTAATGGACTATTACTTTAATCCTTCAGGAACATTAAAACCATTACCTCTCTCTCTGTTTGCCTTACACCAAACAAACAGCTTCCTTAATTATTCCAATTTTACATCTTTACCCTTCGCTTCATAAATATGCACAACTTCTACCAATACATCTTTATCCAAAACACCTTAATAAATCAAGAGCTGACAATATTACACACTCTTTCTGCTATTTAAACCATTTCAGACATGGAAGACAAAGAAGTATTTCTTTTGTGTACCCCAGACATGAAAGAGGGTGTGGACAGGCCAGCTTTTTAGTACTACATCCAGAAATGTATCAGAAATAGAACTTTCCTGGGCAAATACTAATTTGCTAAATATCTTCCCCAACATTTGGTGAGGTTGAAACAGAACAATCCTCATTACCAGAGAAGGATGCAAATTTTACAGTCAGTGTTACTATTACCGTGACAACTGGGTCTGCTCTAGCCTATTAGAAGTCAGAGGGAAAATAGTGTACATTCAGGATCAGTAAATCTGACCAACCAAAGGTATAATCATTTCCAAATGACTAAAACTGAAAGAAAACCTTAAGGAAAAAAAAATTGTATCTATTATCACTATGCCTAAATAGGATTATTCAACCCTCCTGAGATACAGTTATGTATTGAGTGAGTGTCTAAATACTAAGAAAATTTGTGAGAAGAGAAATGCAAATGGTTTCCTAATTATCTACAGCCTATTAACATGCAATCCTGATTACTAGCAATTAAAATCTCCTTAAATGTTATGACAAAAGTTCATTGAAACGTTGAAAATTATATGCTAATTATTGCACTGTAATGCACATGCATAGTGTGTATTCTGACCACAGACACAATAAATAACAGAATATTGTGCACAGTGTAACTTGAAGCTCAACTTAAAAATGCAACATGCTGATTTCATATTGCAAAAATTCTCAGAACACTCATTAAGCCATATTAAAGAGCCCTATAAGAAATAGCAGTTGTCAGTGTTATCCTATTGCAAGGTTATCAGAATACACTAAACAGCATAACAAAGTCTAAATAAAGAAATTATTATTTAGATCATAAATAATTTTGCCCATGTCTATGCTACAAAAAATTCTCTGTTTACCCAAACAATTAAATATCTTTTGGGGAGCATTTTGTAAGAAATATTCCTTTCTCCTTGAAGAAAATATGTTTTCAGTTTCTCCACAGGAATCAAAGATGGTTTGCCATTTAGGAACCTACATTTTAAATCAGTACCTATGTAATTCTTTAGTCTACATCCTGAACAAACACTGAGTGATTAAACCAGAACACCATCCCAGAATAAGACTACTGATAACTGAGACCTTCTTCAACATCATTGATCTGCCTCATCTTGCCCCCCTCCTAAATCCTGAAATATCACCAAGATTGTGTGTTTGCTGGTCCTCACCATCCTTAAAAAAATAAGATAATGTAACCTTAATCATAATTAATTAGGAAGAACTTCTCCTGGTGTTGTGCTGAATGGGACCCATCTTTTTCCCATTTCTCCTCTATGTGTCTCACCACCTCCATTTCTGCAGTACTGGTTATTGTATTTTGAAACAATATTTTGGAACTAATCTTGTGGATGAAAAAGTTCTCCCTTGTGCATTTAGGTAAAAACTTTTAAGAGAACTATTGAGGATGAATTTCAAAAGAGAGGAAACACTACTCTAGCAACATCTCTTTGTTCTTTTATGACAATCCATTTTCCTTTTAACACTTCAGATGGTTTTTAGATGATTAAACAGTACAGACATTAGGGGTGTTGAATAAAGCAAGCAGTCACACCTGTCATTATTAGCATATTTTCATAGATGTAACCTATCCAACACACTCTTAAAATTGCTGCTTTTATTCTGTTAGAGAAGGCTGTTAGACAACCTGGAGCACACAAAGACAGAGAACCTTCTGGGGGATGCACAACAGAATAGAAGGGATTAGAGATAGGGAGGCCAAGAGCAAAAAGAAAGGTCTGAAATAAATTGCTATTTATCTGCACATATTTGCATGCACACTGCTACTGAAATCTAATCTGGGGAGCAGGAGGTGGAATATTTAGTTTTAGGTTTGCTTATTTCTACAGGTGGCTCAAAAATATAGCAAATATGCACAAAACTATAGTAGATTACACTAAATCCCAGAACAGAGCTCTGTAGAGGGCATATGAAAAAGGGCTCCATCAGTAACTTAACAGAAGCCTTAACAGAAAATCCTTTTCCAAAAAAAAAAAAAAAAAGTTAACAAAACACTGAACTGCAGCATAAACTCAGGTATTTGAAATCAATTTGCAACCACTGTTAAAAAACTCCTAGCTAATATGCTGGAGTTTGAGATGCAAGTCATACATTTGAGATTAGAATGAGGTTGTAGGTCACAAAGCTGTCTCAGCACAGGGTTCAAACATAAACATATATAAACTGGCTTCCATGCCAGACTGGAGAGATTTAGTACCTTGACATGTTCTGAAAAATATATAGGGACACCAAAAGCAATAAATATAAACCAAAAAGTAGCAATCATATAAAGTCCTGAGAGTTTAATATTAATAGACGAATCTAAAATTTATACATATTTTCCCCTCAGTTTAAAACCCAGATTCCATTTTGCTGAAACTTCTTAAGTTACAACAGGAAAAAAATCTCTAGATTCCTTTACTGGTTAATGATTATTTTGGTTATATTATAGCACTTTAGGAAATATGGTAACAACAGGAAAAACTGGGGGTAAGGTACATCCAGAGCCAGTGAAAATGAATGTGTGTAGGTTAAGTCAAGTCTTTGACTGTCATGTAGCTTTAAGGCTGGGCCCAAGGAAGAATCTCTCATACTGGGACAAGAAATTAACAAAGATCAGAGTGCTTCTATTTTATGCTCACCTTAACAAGAATATGTGCCCTTTCTGAATAGAAATAGACAGTAACAGTATTAGGCTACTGATCTTCCTCTTAAAAACAGTCCTAAGGAAATATAATGAAAGTGGCTACAGCGGCTTTTCCTTCCTGGCATGTAAATATACAATCATGGGCTTCAAATTTAATCTACAATTTCATGTAAATTGAAACAACACTCTTGTCTTTCTATGCCAACTCTGTTCAAAAAGACATATCTAATACTTTCACTCATCGTCATCAGTAAAAAGTAGCAGTGCTTCCAGGAGCTTTTGCACTTCATAAATTAAGAGCCGATGGGGGGGAGGGTTGGGAGACAGTTCTCATGCAAGTGAAAGCATCTAGTGTTAACAGATGAAAAGAAAAGAAAAGAAAAGAAAAGAAAAGAAAAGAAAAGAGAAGAGAAGAGAAGAGAAGAGAAGAGAAGAGAAGAGAAGAGAAGAGAAGAGAAGAGAAGAAAAGAGCTAAAACATTCACAAATAAAAAATAGTGTTTACCGGGCACATGAAAAACAATGAATTGGCTTTGTGTGTTTTGTTCCCTAGGACGCTAGGAAAAAAGATAGATAAAAAGTATACTAGGTGTTCATAAAAGGTAGAACAGTTTTTTAAAGTTAGTCTTACAGTTATTTTTCAAGCCCCCAGTTTTAGACTCTAATGTTTTATGTGCCGTTATTTTGCTTTTACTGCAAAAGGAAGAGCTGGCTCCCAAAGATAAAGGAGATTTTTGGTAAATGGTGAAGGTACAGAAATAAATGACCCACTTGGCTAGTGTGTAATTACACTGGCTGAGATTGTAACAATCTATCACATGAAGGAGGATGACACCACGCTAAGGGGTTAGTCAAAGGAGATAGCCTTTGACTAACTACTGGACACAGGCGATCGATACTCCACAGATATTGTTCTCTCAAAAAAACAATTGAGTTCTAAAAAAAAGTTTGAAAATAGATTCCTCCTCTCCTCCCAGATACTGATCAGAGACTCATCTTGACCTTATTCTGGAAAAGCAATGCTTTCTTAAACAGGTATATGGAACAAATAAATCCTTCAGTGTCCTGAAAAGCATTTTTACATACAGGAGTTTTGCTCTCAGATAATTTCCAGCTTTTGTTGTTTGGAACCGCTCCTCTAATCAGCAAATTAGAAAGCACATATTCACTGAGAATGAGCCTGCCATTACACGCTTTGCATCTCTCATTAACAGCATAAAGAAATCCAATAGGAAAAGGAAGGCAGGGAGCTTAGACTGTGAGGATGTCAGCAATCACGGAGTTTGCACTGGGCTAACTGCCACTAGTCACATCCTGTTGTGATGAATACACTGCAAGTTACACTAAATACTCCTTTGCAGTAACCAAGTTAGAAGAGACATATATATTTATTTATTTTGAAGCTTGGAGAACAGTGGCTTTCAAACTGTGAGTACCCAGGGAGCATACTCTCGGTGTCACGAAGATTTCAGGAAGACCTCGTAGCACCTGCCAACACCATCAAGAAGAGGGAGTCTGGCTCCTCAGAGTGGCTTGTGGTAGCAAAATGAGAAACAACACACATGAACTGAGACAGAGGATTTCCAGCAGTGTTGGACTTATTTTAATTTTTGTCAGCTATTACAACATTCAGGCAGTGGAGTGGGCCACCCATAAAGGCTCCATCCACTTAACTGGATAATGCCCTTGGCAACCGACCTCACAGCTGATCCTGGTTCAGCTAGGCCACTTCTTCAGGTCCCTTCCAATCTGAATTGTTCTACAATTTCATTAGGAATTTTAATACTAACAGAATATGTTTGGGTTTTTTTCTTTCTTTGTTTGGTTTTTTTTTTTTTTTTTTTTTTTTTTTGGGGGGGGGGGGAAATCAACATTTTGAACCAAACTAGACTATAGGCCCTCCAGCAACAACGAAAGTGACAGTTTGGGGATTTAAGAATATAACCATACAAAATTCACTCAAATGTGACAACGCAACAGTAAAGAATGTATTGGTTCCAATAATATGCTCTATCTTTTTTCAGTGGACTATCATTTGTAATTTAGAGGAATAGCAACTAGAGCCCACATTTCCAGGTCGCAAATGGGAAGTATGAGGGAAGAACAGAAAAGCCAAAGAAAGAAAAGCTACTGAGGTACAATCTGTGTAGCTGTTTCTTGCTAGCAAGATGTGCTGCAGGAATTAGAAAAACACTGAACATTTGAAAAAAAAAAAATTAAGAGACCTGCTACTTTGAAGAAAACCAACATTTGAGAATGGAGGCAGTCTGCGTTCTGTCCATCTTTATGATTCCTTCAGCACCTAAAGCCACTGGTGAGGGGGACCCACAGAAGCCCTATTAGGGAACACCTGATGCAGCAGCTGATGTAAATGAGGCAGCACAGAATGTATCTATCATATGGAAGATGTGCTGTTGTTTCACTAGGAGGAGTTAAACTGGGACATCAGTCACAGATGTCTATGTACTTCCAAACAAAGATGCTGACTGCTTTGTTTTACCTAGGATTTACCAGTAAAATATACAGCTAATGCAATTTTTTCTCCTTTACATTAACATCTTTCCAGTGGTGTAGACAGAGCTGTAGAAAAGCACACCACCAGCAAGAGAGTTTTCCCCTAACTTGCTGCTTCCAAGCAGGCTTCTTCTCCTCTTTTCCTCACTTATGTCCATGTTGCTCCACATGAGGTGAAAAACTAATGTACTAGACCCTTCTTGCCTCATAAATGTCCAGGCAGGCAGAAAAAAAACAAAATTGGCTTCAAGATACAAACAAAAAAGTGCTGTCTGTACATGATTCAGAGTCTCCACCTCCCAACTGGTCCGTAATCCTGATAAAAAGCCCCTAAAGACCTATCCAGGCTTATCAAGGCTGGAAAAGTAAGGGACACACTTTCCACTTGAACCCAAAATAGGTGGGCTTGTTTTTAAACATAATTGTCACAATAGGGTGATTAAAAACTTGAATTATAACTGAAAAATCAAAATAACTTTAAAATCAATATAATCAATTAAGTAGATAAATATCAAAAAGACAACCTGAAATGAAGCCATGTTCCCATAGCGGGAAATGTACATTAGCATGAAACTATTCATAGGTTTATTTTATAGCAAACAAAAAGGCAGACAGCACCAAACACCGCTAAGAGCACACAAAGGGAATATGCTCATGCAAAAAGAATATTCTGAAAATCATCTCCTTTGGTTAAGAGGATGGTATTGATTGAATTCTAGCATATATTACTTTTCTATACAGCCAGAAAACATGGACTGCTATGGAGCTAAGGATATTAAAAAACTAATTCAGCTACCTTTCTGTTCTATTTAAACTCTTCCAATGCTCCACTGAAAAGATTCTGTCTACATTTAAACTTCAGCTAGGATAAATCAGAATTTTGCTAAGAAGTCTCTACCAGCTATAAAATAAGCCCCACAAATCTTAGGAAAGCAAAAAATTCTAGTCCTGAACTTGAACCAGAACATCTGACCTGCAATGACAGAACTCAACACCTCCCCTCTTCCTTGCTGTCTCAACTCCTTGGGGGAAAGGGATGCTAAAATGCTACCAAATAAAACCTCTCTGTTTCCACTCTATGCTTTGAACTTTGTTAGAATATCAAGGCAAAAGATACAGGAACAATGAAGACTCTGGCCAGTGTACTAGAGCCAGAGTACTTCTTTCCACAGAGTAAATTAGTTGATACAGATACACAATTATCTAATGGTTTAATACTAACTTGAATGATAAAACATTGTAGCATTCATACTGCAAAATCAAAATGAGTTTATTATTCAGGCATAACCTGAGACTAACAGAACCACAGCTATAGGTGTGAGTTTAAGGTTTTCATGTTTGCTTGCTTTTATAGTTAAACTTCTGTTTTCAATAATAAGAAATAAAAATTAAGGTCCTGATAAGCCACTATATTTATTTTTAAACATCAGCTGGAACTCCTGGAAGGATCAGACATCAGAAATATTTTTGAAGTTTTTCCTTTTCTTAGTAAAGACTAAGTTCACCAAATATAAACAGTAGAATTCTGTACTAGCTAATGTGAAGTTGCAATAATAAAATCTGAAAGTTCTGTCTGTAGCACCCTGACAGCCACTACCTTGTTCAGAAGCAGGAGTTACAAGGATCTGCAGTATTATAACATTCATTTAATTCAGCAATTTCAAAAACCCCACACCTTTAAATATATATAAAATAATCAGGGAACATTGAGAATTCTCATGCCTTGAAATAATAATGTCTGTTTTGTTCTTTTTTTTAATTTGTGTTTTAGGCTGTAAGAGGTTGAAGCAGGAAATCACCAGGCATATGGAGAGGAATGCTAAAATCAAAATGTGTAGAAAAATAATGAAATATCAGGCTCTTTCTCCACTTCAGTAACTACACAGATTTTTCTAACACTTCATATCAAAATTATTGGTGTGAGATTACAGCCCTAAAGAGATTTTTAATTCATTATGCAATTGATTTTAAAAAATACCTATGTATATATATACACGTGTGCGTGATATATTTTAACAGAACTCCAAAACTTTCAACTTCAGCAACGTTTGAAAGGTCACAAAGCCAAGTTGTACCACAGCATATGGAAAACTTTACCAACTCCACTATACATTCAGCTATTCATATACATGTCATATTACTGTTATTCTTGTTAATCTCAACAACAATGTTTAGCTTTTGAAAAGTAAATGTTATTATAAAATGACTTTGTAATGATTCCTCTCACTTCTGTTTTGCACAACACTTCAATTTGCTTTCAGATTCATCACTTCAGACCCTCCTGCAGTACTGGACTTGCCTATATCAGGCATTTTCAGCTTGAAGATTACTTCTACATCAAAGAAAACAATAACAAAATGGAATTTTTTACAATTTAGATTCAGAAATATTTTTTGTCATTGTTATCTGTCATTCTTTTCTAGGTCCACTTATTCTACAGTTTATTTCTAAGTAAATCTTTAGTTAAAGCAGGAGTAAAAAAACAACATAGGATGCGATTTCTAAGTAATCATTCTAAACCATTAAACAGAAAACTCCAGAAACAATAAAAAATAAACACCTACTTATACTGGTAGAGTGATTCTGATAGTTTATTCTCTGAAAATCTTACTCTCACTCAGTTTTTGAGCTTCTACCTCCTCGAGCCTTACATATCACACTGAAAAGATGCACCAGTGACCTGGTGTGCTCCACAGGCCCCAGCACGGACACAGAGGCATCAAACTGTGATTTTGGTTCCTGAACAGTCCAATATGAATACCTTGCATGTTTCTGATGACCTACATGAGCCAAGAATATGAAAAGATAGGATTTTTGACCAGCACTGGCAACATTCTGGGCTGTTGATGCAATTCCACTGTGAAGAATGACATTCTGCAGAGGTGTTCGAATTTATTTAAAGACCTGCCTTAAATTAAAGCAACAAAACTCCTATTTCTGGTAACAACCTACAGAGAGGTTCATGCAATAAAATTATCCTGATAAAACAACCAAGCAGATGAAGGCACAAGGCTTCTGAAGGGAAAGAACAGCACAACCTGCCTTTACCATGCTACAATACATAAAGCACGCACCAAGCTTTGCTTCCTCTCCCTGATAAAAACCAATTGAATAAGCAATGGTCTGCTCAAAATATCCAGAAAAAATACACTGCTAGCTTTAGCTGCAAAAATAATAAAAGATAACACAATTTTTCTCTGTTAAGCTATTAAAGAAAGTGTAATTTAACTATCATCACAATGTTTCTTCCCAGTACAAGTTTCGTCTCTGCCACTTACACTTTAATAATTTAGCATAATACTGTTTTCAAAGATTTTGTGTAATTATATCTCTGTCTACACATAGAAAGCAAAGCATCTGGTAATTTACCAACACCAGTTTGAGCAAATCAGCAAGTTCATCTTTGCTCTTGCAAGATGAGGCTTTTTGACAATGTAATAGCAATAGTAAGTATACCAAAGGTGGAGGAGGGAAGGCTTGTTTGTTTTAAAGTCATTCCTACAATGATAGCTAGTAGATCACAGAATACAATTCAGGGGAAAACGAACACCCCTAGGCATGATCTATTTAATTTGAGAAGTAAATTCTACTACATTTGTGGGATGGCATTCGATCTCCCTCCCTCCCTCCTCTTTTCCTTTTGAGCATTAGTCACTATCGCTAGACTGAAAAACCTTTTCCATTTCAGACAAGGCTTTGTGTTCTCTTCCTCTCCTCACTCTGCAGTGGCTTCAAAGACCTCAGTGTTGACTGTATTTCTCTCAGTTATGCCCTTCACCCAGGCAATCACTTCAGCATGTCTATACTAAGTTGCAACTTTCCTCTCCTGCCAGCCAAGTCAATTTTTTTCCCCAAGCACCACATTTTAAAAGCCCTGCTGGCAAACATTTCTGAAACCAAATTCTCTACCTTCCATTCTTTGTCATTTACAACTCTTTCAGCACTGTCAAAAGCAGTTCTTTCCCTATGACACAGCCCTGAATTAAATGCATTTTGTTTTCAACTACCACGCACATCAAAATGGACGTCTGATTACAATCCCAACATTTCCAATCATCATTTCTTCTGTGGTCTCTCTCAATGTCATATTGCAGAATTTTTGAAGTTAGAATTAGAAACTATTTCTATATATGCACAATGACCATAAGTAAGCTTTTTATTTGTCTCTAAACCCAGAAAATAAATGAGTCATAAAGATGGAAATTATCTGCACAAAACAACTAAAAAATTTCCATTTGCCTATTTGCCTAGAATTCATTTTAATCCTTATGGAACCCATGTACCTTGTTCTGCCCTTTCCTCACTAAAAACTCTTCATGTGTTTGCATATGCAAGTCATGTTTCTGTCTGAGCACTGATATGGGGTGTGGAAGATGAAAATGAAATTCTTTCCTCAAGTCTTTGCCTTGAAGTGAAAAAACTACCTACTGCCTCTCTCCAAAGAGAAAATCTCCAAAAGCCCTGTGTTTCCAGTAAAAGAGGGATTTGAAGACCTGCCTTTCCCCATTATAGGCAGGCAACCACCCATCAGTTTATTAATGGGTGAGCATCATCAAACTGCTGCTTCCTTCCTCGTGCCCAGAAAGAGCAAGACGCTCTTCAGCAAAAGGTCTCAGCATAATAAGGAAGCTTTTGGAAACAACAAAAAGAACAACATATATTATCAAACCTTTGAGACACATTTCAAGGCAGTTCTCTTTATAAAGACTTTCTGCACTTGAGACTTTGTAGGCTCCCCACTTAATCCCAACATTTTCCTTGGAGAAACTGCGGATAAAGATAAATGTGATCCACAGTCATCCATCATGATTGAGACAAACTCCAGAAATGTTTTCAGTCCAAGAAAATCCTAGGATACTCCTGCATTTAACCCTGCTGACCTCAGTAACCATCTTCTTCAGTCTAAAAATAAAAACGTTGTGAATTGA
>VZSE01011728.1:267251-419751 GCA_013398275.1 Promerops cafer | reverse complement strand
CAAGAGACTCATCCTATTTTTCACTGCTCTAACAAAACCAGTTCTCTGACATGCACCCATACTAAACACTGACACATTTGTTTACCCTTTTTCTATTACTTTGTTTAAAAAAAAACATGCTTACCTCTGACCATACGTCAAATCACCAGAGCACTGCTGCCCAAAAAATATATTAAAACACCCCAAAAACACCTTACCTTGGTGCAGAGCTTCCCCAGGCTCCATGCTTGTCTGTCAGGATGTTGATAATTTTCTGTATTAGTTGTGTTGCAGTCACCTGGTCCCGGTACTTGGCTGCCGTGATCAAATGATGACACATTTTTTCTTCTTCCCGTTTGTCTGCAGAGTACTGGGCACACAGTGACTGGCAAGAAAATAAATACTTCATTACTCTGCATTTTAGTTACACCATCCAAAGGAACTTTGAAGCACTTCTTAATTACTTATACAAAACCCTCGAGAGAAGAACTAACCCCGTTTTCCAGGTCTGAGAACTGAGGCCCTGCACAGATGCCTACAGGAAATCCATCTAGAGAGCCAAGCAGAAGATCATGGTTTGCCACGAATTCTTTAACCACATCACACACACACTCAAAATTCAGCAAAAACCAACACATTAATGGACATTAATGGGCAGACTGCATAATAAAACATATAAAATAAAAGTGGTTATGCCTGTAACAAAGTGAATAGCTTTATAAAAACAATGGCAAATTTCAGAATAATCTAGCTGACCCCTCCACCCTCATGACTCTTGATTAGATTTGAGGAGCCAACTGCTTGCTGTTGCTTATATAAACATATATGTATGGAAGTTAAGGAGAAAAATCCACATCTTTTCAGACAGACAGAAAACAAAATGCATCTGAGGACTAAATCGATCTTTACCAGGTGGCTTCTCGAAGTTGAGCACATTTGCAGGCCAGTACTGGAAAGTCAAGAAACTTTCCCAGCAGCATTACACCTGTTGAACAAACATCTACTGCTTGCCAACATGCTCAAAAAAAAATCCTAGCAAATAAGAACTGTCAGTCACACCTACAAACTGAACTCCAAACTATGAGAGATTCTTTGTTATAAAATTGTCTCATAGTTTTGGGGTTTGTTGACCTTCTGAACATTTGCCTGTTAATAAAGAACCCAAAAAACAGGCATCAAATTTTTATTAACCCCTCACCAAAACCTCATTTTGCCGTACACGAAAGCCCACAAGAAATTCAAATATTGGTTGAAACAATAAAGGCTTTTCCCCACTTCAGCACTCTGTTTGTAATTTCAGTTGTCATCTGGCAATTCCACAGATCACATATGCCAGACAAAGCATTTCGGCCTTTCTCAATGATTGGATTATTCTATGATCTAGTTAGTGGAATGGACACAAATGTCTGCCTAACAACAAAAAAATTGCTTTTTCTTTGTGAAGCACAGCTGATGCAGGCACTAGTACAATTATTTCTCAGAGGTTAGATATCAACACAATATCATATGCTTTTCATGTTTAAAACAGTAGCAACACTTTATCTATACATATGTACAAGCCCTAGAAACTTGCTGCAAATAAAAAATCAGCAGGTTATGAATGCAATCTATATATGTGTATATATAAATATATGTGTCATATAAAGTGACAGAAAGATAGAAAGAATGTGAAAAAAACCCACAAAATAAAATTTGGCCTTGTGCAGATTTTCATAGACACTAGGCAACAAAAACGTACTGACAGATGAATAAACTTTAAAGAACCATTCTAACAATTTTAATATATTTAGGTATTTCCTCAGAATTTCCCCACACTTTACAGCAATGCTCACCTGATGAGCAGACATCCAGGAGGACTGAAGAATAAGCAGCTGACTTTCCAAGTCAATGAGACATCAAAAATTGTCTTTTGTATTCCTACATGAAGCACTCTGCCACCCCTCTTCAAAAAAATGTAAGATGACTAAATCTCACCCAACACTAAACAGGATTTTCCTGGCTCTTTCTGAACACAGCTGTCTTTTCCAATACATTGAACTATTTTGCACCCATGATGATTCCAATTTCACTTCAGCACTTTGTAAATGTTTCACAAGCTGTTATTTTTAAGTTGCCTGAAAGGGCAGAATTCTAAAAACAAGTGAATAAGGTAAGCTAAGTAGTAAAATGTTTTAAAGTGTTCTTTAATGGATCCTCCTTTACAATTTGAACAGCAACTTTTCATATCTGACATAAAATCCATAGATATAAATCACATTAGAGGGTTATTCTTTCCCCATTATCAATCTCTGTCTCTTTATGGAACATTAAAGTCACATTTGACCTTAAAACATGATAAAATGGAAATCAAACTAGAATGTTTTGTAAAAGATATAATGAACTTGTACCTCTTTTTAAAAAGTCTCTTTATGATGTGATTTTGAACACATTCTTCATTAAATACCAACAAGGATTTTCAAAATATAGCTGTGACAAACGAAGAAAAAAAATTGTATTTTATTATCCTGACAACTACCATGAAAACGTAACCAGCCTGTTATAAACTGGATATAGAACTCCACTTTTCAGGAAATTCACCACTTAATATGAATAGAAATTTGCAATTATACACCAAAACTGAGAGGCTCCCACAGGCAGCAATCCCACAAAATTATAACATCACTCTAGGAAGAACTCTTAACCATTGCACACTCTTTACAATATATATTTTACAAATGAAAACAGAAAGAAGCCACAGTTTTGCCAGATACCTGTCACCTACATATATATAGTTACTAACCATAAGAAAGTTCTGCAAAAATAACCTTCTCTTTGATCACACAGGTGTCTCACCAGGTGTTCAGTGGTTCAGTTTCTACCCTCGATATATGCCAAATATACAGCAAAATATAAGATATTTCTCCACCTCCCCCTCTCAAATACGTTGAACGCAGGAGTGAAAGAAGACTGGTTCCACCAAAAGAATCAGAGAAGGACCCATCTTAAAGTAGGCAAGCACCACTAGACTGTTCTGAAAGCACTGAAAAGTCCCTATTTCTCTTCATTTTCCATTCTCCAGATGCCAGGTTCACCTGATGCACTGCTTCCAAAGATGCAACATCAGGATATAGAGTGGTGTACAGTCAATACTTCACACTAAATCCCAATCATTCCATTTATGTAAAATAGAAATCCAGCTTGATTTCTGTTTGTGAACTATCTTAAAAATGTATTTTTATGGCTTTACTTCTTTTTTAGTGTTTGACCTCTTGCACCTGCAATGTGCACCCTGTCATGCCAGAATATGATTTTACAATTAAGATACACAGTTAAACAGAGTTGTCAAACCTTCCTTCCACTGCTGCCTTGGCCTACATGATTTTTGTTATCTGTTTGGGCACTGAAACTGTAATCACAAAAGTAATGCAGTCACACTTAGGATGAAACAGTGTTGAAAAGAGAAAAAAAAATACATTTTCATACACACAGTTCACAGGTTATCTCCAAAAAGTCTTAAATTCAGTGATTGTTGAAAGTTTTACATAGGGGAAGTGTACTAAGCATGGAATAGAGGCAAGACTCTTCTTTTGCAGCCCTTCATCCAGGACAGAACAAAACCCTTCGCTTTGCTGTTATTGCAGAACAGGGCTTTTCCTCTCTCCCGTTCTCTGCCTGGACAAGACTGCAGGCAATTTGAACACATAGGTTATCTAAAGATCCATTTTTAAGCAGCTGGAATTCTGAAGGGCCACAAGGTCGTCCAAAAGGCAAGTTATAGATATGAAAATACAGTACATTCTGTATGCAGGAAATATTCCAGAAATACTGACAGGGTGAGTTAGTCTATTCTGCCTGGCTATATTTCAGTGAAGAGCAGGATTAACCTAGTTTTCAGAACTATTTTATCTCTGATCTTTACAAAAACGTCAAGTAAATGATTTTCTCTGCACGATGCCATCTGCATTGTGCACCGCTGCAGCCCCAAAATTAAAATGTAATGCTTTCTACAAGCAATTCAAAAGTTTAATAGTGTAGGGTTTTTAAAAGATACGTTGCACCTTTTTACTTTTATTCTTCACCTCTGAGATCACTGAACACTTTTACATACGCCAGTTTCTTTGTCTAATTTAGCTAAAAGCTACTGGCTTTGTGAAAAGCCTGTCTCAAAGGGTGTCACACAGGAGGAAAAGTCATCCATAAGATAACGCACAGTCTTGCCACTAATGCAAATTCCCTGCAAATAAGGATATTTTAGTAAATGAAGGAGCTCCTCAGTCCTCTGCTTTCACAGATCTTTGCACTTGACCTCTGACCTGAGGTTTAAAGTCTGGACTAAAAATGCTACCCAGGGAAATCTTACAAAGACTCCTGAATAAGACTTAGAAAAATGAAAGCTTAAAACCTCAACAGCGAACAAAAGTCAACCAATGACAACGTCTGACAGCCACCGTCAATTCTGAAGTGATGCCTCTGTCATCCAACGACTCCAAGTATTGATTTCTCTCAGCATGAAAAAAGCTTAAGCCAATGAAATAGATATAGCATCATCCCCCCGATAATAGCCATCAAGGTTAACACCAGCAGAACACTTATCAAAGTATCTCTTCTATTTCTTCTTGTTTTAATGGACTGAACACAATGCAATGGCTTCTCATCTCTTCAACCCATGGTTTTCCAAACCTCATTTATCCACTTTTCCAGCCTTTTATCTGATTTCAACATTAAAAAGAATCTGCATCTAAATCAACTGTTTGTAATAGAAATGGGGCATAGGGTTGGGGGGAATGAAAAAAAAAAAAGTAGGTTTATAGCCAGACATTCCTGAGGGAAGAAAAAAAAAGTGCATTAAAATAACAAGAGGAGGAAAAAAAGCATGCAGTTGACTTAGATCACACCAAACACAGACTGGTAAAACTGATGGTCATGACCAGAAAAAAAATCTACCACAATCAATTTGGGTTTGTGATTAGAGAGAAATGCAAGGATCTCAAGAGACATCTGGTTTTAATCTGTGCTGAGTCAACAGCTTTATTTTTTACCTTCAAGTCTCACAGAATAAAGCTTTAGTAAACCTAAATAAACACTAAGCAACAGCACTTTTATGCAGATTGCATCTTTCAAGGGAACCCAATTTAGTACAGTAGGTAAATGAGACAAAGTAACGTGAGTTCAACTGGGAAAAAAAGCACCTGTCAGAATAAAAAAATAAAAACAGATTTCTTCTGCAGTGTTCACTAGCACTACAGACCTTTTTTTAGCCTTTTCCTTTGATGCTTATCTAATTAATATTATTTGTACAACAGTAGCACTTTTGGATCAGAATCAAAGACAAAGCTTTGCACAAACAATTAAGATCTCTTCCTTTTTGCTAGAAACTGGGATTTGCTATGCTATTCCAATATTCTAACTCTCTAAGCATCACTGCTAACCACTGGCATAAACAATATGCAGGGAGAAATGGTTTTTTCAAACCCAAGGACCTGTTTTTTCTGTACTTATGTCCAAACATTTTGCATTCAAATCACACACTAGGATAGGAACTTTCCTCCCTTCCTCTTTTGCAACTCCAGTTTGTCAGCAGTCCCTTCCTGGTGATCTAGTTAAAAAACAGTCTAAGAGCCTAAAAGCAACACACTTCAGCAATATATTTAACATTTTTTGGGTTCACATCTTCCAAGTACAAGGCATTTTTCAAGCTAGAAAGAATCCAAGTACCATTCCCTATGCTTTAGAAACAGTAAAGCTCAGCATTCCTGCACAGGTGGCTCTGTGTTCTCAGATTTGATATTGAGCAAAGGAGCCAGCGATGATTTCTTCAGCCATTCCCCGAGCACACTGTATCACCCTTGTGACCCTGAGTGACTTCAACACCACCACAGAGATTAGTGCTGTATTCACTGAAGAACTTCTAGTCCAGCGCAACAAGCAAATCAAATCCACGAACAACTTCTGGAACTGACACACTCCCTTATTTTATAAGGAACATCCACTCTGTCCAAAAAATGACATGTACACACATAACCTAAGGATTCACTACAAATTCTTAGTGAGGGCCAAATTGAGGTCACACTGGTATGTTATTTCACAGGTGTTGGATACTTGGTTTTGCTATCTTTTCATATCATCCTTTCTATTCAACTTAAGTTTTAAAAAGAGGGTAAAATAAGCTGAAAACATGTAAGTACTGAAGTGGGCCAAATACAAAGCTCTGGAATGTCCTTATTCACGCCCTTACTGTGGCCACGACATCTCCAACTGCCTCATTCCACTGAGGCACAGTAAGGATTTCCATTGCCTTGAAGGTGGGAACAAAGCAGTTCAGCAGTTTGGGCCCCAGCAGCCAAATGACTGCTTCCCCAGGATTCAGATTTCCAGACACCCCGCTGCCAGCACAGTTCTTTTACAGCTCACAGCACCAAGACTTGGCACGGGAGTGACACTTGAACAGATTGAAAGTCACATGCGGTTCAGATGGCACAGCTAAACCTGAAGTGAAGTCTCTAAGAGCAGGTTACACCCACCACTAAGGATTTTTGAACACAACTTACTAGTTAAGAAGCCCTTAAAGGTGACACATAAAAAGCAATTTTTCACAAGTTTTGTATCTGATTAATTCTATATAATTTTTCATACTAGTGGCAAAAGGTGCATTTCTGTAAGTGGGGAAACAATAATACCTTAAAACATAGAAAAAAATGGACATTCTCAATGAGTGGGAAAATGTAGCCAGAACGATTCAGACAAGCAGATAAACCAAAGGATAATTTGGAACCTTATTAAAAAATACCTTGTACTACTAATTCCCCTCCTAAGTGGTACAGAGCATTTTGTAATAAAGTTCCAAATAAAGTAACTATAAATGTGGCTTTAGTCTCTGGCTATAAAAAAAAGTGAAAGGCATTTGCATGACTTAAAATTTGTTAACTTCTATAGCTACCAAAGAGATAGCTATAAATACTTAGCTATATCAGTATTTGACACCTGACTTATGTTAATGGTCTCAACACTTACTCGGGAGGAATGTGTATTTCTATATGGGATTCGTTATTAAGTAAGAAGTCACATATATATTGTATGTAGAATTCTAAGCAAAAATAATCAACATGCCTCTGTTGATTTTGTTATTTATTGCTTGATATTCCTGCTACATCACACTTACTAAATTTCCCTATGAATTTGCAAAACACATGCAAAGAAAATTCATTTCCAGCCAAAAACCTCTTCATAAACAGTTTCCAAGCTTATGTAAAGTTCCAGCTTTGCAAAAGGCAGAAAGATTAGCCCCTTGAGATATCCCTGCAGTCTGGGATATCTGGTTCTATTTTCTACATAGCTCCCCTCAAGCACTTTTCAGCTTTCCCTGTTTAGTGTCTTGGATTCAGAACACAACTCTGATTTTAATCCGGGAGTTTGAGAATGTATCAAAACCTATCAATTAATGAACAAAGAACAGAGAGATCACATTCATTTGAGGTAACAAGCATCGAGGCATACTAATTTCCTATCTTGCCATGATGGGTTGCATGCCAGTGACAAGTACATCTTTAATAAACATCAGTACTTTGGATACCACATTGTTTTCACAACTGACTGGTTTCCTAAAGATATCACTTATGAGCCTTAGTGGGAAAACCAAAAAAAAAAGAAATTTTAAAAAATTAAAAACATGTAATTGTCCTTACAAACACAAATTCCCAAAAGGAATTACCCAAAAGGTAGCTCATCTGTCTTCCACCAGCTTCTACCATGGTTGCTCCAAGAACTAATTTAGTGGTCTGGATGTCTGACAGTTCAGGACCTTTGCAGCCTCTCACAGTGGAGAATGATCACCATGCCTGGCACATACCCTTGAGCAACACTGCTAAATAGGACAAACAAGTTTGCTGGCAAAGTGTTTCCTTCCCACACATGGAAAAAAGCCCATTAGTTACTACCATTAAGTCATCTTCATCTGTATCTTCAGAAACATTTTAATTAATCATTAAGGAAAAGTATTAAGGGTGGGTTTTGGTTTGTTGGGGTTTTTTTGGTCCGAAAAATTTCAAATTACTAGGGAGTATCTGTGAAAAAAGGAGGATTACATGGAATTTTATTCTAAAGTCTATTCAAGAATAACATGATCGGTGCTGCCAATTTACAAGTTTCTAACTCACACTCCAAAGTTGCTTTACCTCTTTGGAAAATAAGATTCTTGAGAGGTTTATTCTTTCCAGGACCAAGTATTTTAAAAAACAAGATATTTTGATTAAGATGATAATGAAATGGCAAAGACAAAAAAAAAAAAAAACTACAAGAACAACAAAAAAAAAAACATAAGCAAAGAAAAGGATTTCAAAAATATGGTCTATATGGTCTTTTATAGCAGTTATTCTTTAAAATCATTTCTAGTCACTTACTTTGGAAACATGTTAAGAGTCACAATCCCAGCTTTGGCTTAACCTCCGCCTTATCTTAAAGCCTCCTGTCAGAGTTCCTATAGCATCAAACTGTGAAAAGCAAATTGTTTTAACTTTATTTTTTCCCCTCTCCTTTTTTCCAGTATTCTATGTTTTGTGTTTCATTCCATCTAGGGCATGAAAATTTTTCCTTTATGATTGGTTCTCATGCTTTGAGGTAATATGAGTTTTAATTTTAGAACAACATGAGATGTGTATGACGTGTTTTTAACTAACATTTTTTTTATTCAGAAAAAGTTCTACCACCCTTGAAAAGTTAACATTTGGCTCTAAAAATTGTTGGGGGGAGAATAATTTAATTTCTTTTATAACTCGGTGATTTTACTATCCATAAAAAGACAGCATTTGAAATATTCCCATTATTGAAAGCATGAGAAGACAACAGCCTCTGGGTTTTTTTTGCAGGAGTCTTAAGTGAAAAACATTCATTCATACAACTCGAGATCCTTATACTGAACAATATGGAACACAGACTGAGAATATTGTTTTTAAATTTATATTTTTTCTTGCTGTCTTGGTGCAAATGCAAAGACTGCAACGATGCAAGAGACAGTATTGCAACTACCACAGATGCTCCCTTCAGAGAAATGAAGAACTATGTAGAACCAAGCAGTTTCTACTGGCATCATCCTTGATGTGGTCAATTTTAATTTAAAAAAAAATATATAATACTCCCTAAGCAATTTGTTTACTTTTACATAAGAACATGTAAGAGCCACTTCCTAAATTTTCTGTTTACTTCCCATTTCAATGTTATTCTTAAGAACTTGTTAAATACACCAATTTCAAGGTTCTGATGTTCTTGATGAGTTTTGATTTTGGCTGTTTCAGTTCAGCATGTAAGGTTTTTCTCTCTGGTTGTTTTGGTTTTTTTTTAAAAGTGGTATGAGAGTGATTTCAAATACCCCACTTATCAGCATTTTCTACCAACAGCTGAACTCAAGGATGTTGGTGTAAGACCACAAAACAGATGACACATTCCAACTGCACAAATCCTGCTTAACTAGACTTCACCAATTGACTTTAATTCAGTGTAAAATAATAGATTCAATACTTGGAGCTTGTTATGTTTAGAGCACAAGAGCCATGCAGGATAAGAAAAAAGCAATACAAATTCTGTGGTTTTTAAAACACAAATCTGAGTTTTGGTGTGAATTACAGTTCACTCATTAAAATCATAGGTTTTGAAATAAAGTACAGTGACTAATCAAAATCAGCAGCTTCCACCAAGCATGCACAAAACCGAAAGAAACTACTGAAATTACATAAAACATTATATAAAACACATGTAAGCGACAGTTATTGGACATACCAAAGAGCCATGTAACAACATCTCTCACACACTTTAACAGCTTCAGTTACACTCCAGCCAATAATCTACTTCTAATATTCCAAATTTCTGAACAGCTTCAAACAACCGTGATTCAAAAATAACCCAGGAAACATTCCTCCCTCGTCTCATGCCGACCATATGAAATTGCCTTGCAAAACAGCTTTGGGCCAGTGCCAAGATGAGGGATGCTGGCTACAGGGCTCTCAACAACTGCTTAGAAATGAGATATTTGGGGTTTCTAACAGGCAGCACAGGAAAAAATAATCAACAACATTTTAGAAGTCAGAATATCTGAATTTTTTTTTTCCTTTTGTACATGTTCCCTTGGGACCAAGGGCCAGCATGGAGCCAGCACAACTGAGGATGACCCAGTCCTGCTGGTGGTAGTGGAGAGAGGCCAGAGCCAACCCTGGCCTCTGGTCCCAACTTATGATAACATTTATTTCACAAGTTCCACACATTCTCTATAACACAGAAACCCATCCAGTAACTGAGAATTTTGCTTGCTTTATCTGTCAAGGATTGGCATCAGCCACAAAGAAAGGAATCTCAAACTGCTCTAAGGACAACAGACAATTCAGGATAGTTTTGTTAGACTTAAATCGCAAGTTTCTGCAAGGGCAGGCAGGCAAAAGGCTTGAAGGAGCACAAACATCTCAAAATCCATTAGGCCATAATCTTGGCATTACTACTTAGACTCAGAATTTGTTCCTGTAAATTTTTGACAAAAAAAGCCCCAGTATGTTCGTACTAGGATACAAAAGACAAAAACACAGAATGATGACCAAAGCACTTGCACTGCTCATCATAGTCACCATCATCACCTTCCAAGTCCTACTTCCAAGAGATATCACAATCTTTTCTTTTAAGACAGCCAGAAATCTTTGAAGATGCGTTTTCTAAACAGTGAATTACTAATAGGGACTTAGAAATGTGAGCAGGAAACAGGTGGGAGGGAAGAGTGGTGAAAAAGTAAGAGGAAACATCTTGTGTGAAGCAGAATAGTGAGGACAGTTTGGTTTTCTGATTGGTAAATCTTTCTAAGGATTGACTCTGCCACTTCCAGTTGGACGCCAAATTAACAGTGGAATCCAGAGGTTTCTATGTCACTTGGAAGCTTCCCTGACAAAATAATCACCAGAAAAGCAACTTACCTGCCTGACACATCTTCCTTTCATGACCTAAGACCATCTCAAAGGAATTGGCTCAGCTTTCTCCCATTTAGGTCAAAGAGAAAAATCAGTAGATAGACTCATTCTGTAAACACTTCGATAAAAGAATAACATGAAGCAGGAAGGAAAAGATTTTTTAACTCTGTTATAGCGATTCCCACTTTAAATACAGGGAAGTTAAGATAAAAACCTGGACTGCAAAGCAGTGAGGTAGAAGAGGCAATGTGAAAGGACCTTTCACTTCCACTTAAGAATTCTGATTAGTGCAGTCTTGTTCCCTTTCCTGGAAAGCTACATAAATCCACTCTAAGAATATCACCCCTGGATAGAGGTGGCTTGACAGTTTTCCACCATTTCTACCTCCCTGGATCCCAGACAGCCCCATCTACTACAAACTACAGATAATTTTATCAATTTAGTTGTAAAATCCTTATTTAAGCAATTATTGTTTCTTTTCAACCATCACTCATGGAGGTGTTTATTTCTGCACATCACAATATTTTGCATTCATAATGGAGCATTCTCAGTGAAAGGCTGAAGCTTCCAATGTAACAAGAAAGTAGATTATTACACTAAATGCAACATTTTGTACAATTTTCTCCTCAATAATATACAAAAAGAGAAAAATACTCTATGGAAGAAATATAGGTATCAGTAAAAACCTTGACTGTAAGTGCTTTCAGGCACTACTGACAAACACCTTCAAACATTTTCTAAGCGTCTCAATATGTTGTCCCAAAGCTGATTTTCATAAGTCACCTTCATGAACATCAAAAAAAAAACCTGCAGGTATCAACTTTGTCATGCCTCAATCAGGAGACCGCATTAACTACAAAATGAGACTATTCCTAGTATGATTTTAGTCCAAACAAGGGAATGATGAGGGTAACCACTCTTGACTTAACCAAGAAGCCATAGGTCAAGACAGGTAGCTACTCAAAATATGGACCAGAATTTCAATTCATTACTCTATAGGGTCAGGTATGCTATGTCTTTTAGGTACGTTCAAACCTGGTTTGGGGCTGCAAATCAATCTAATATGAAAATTCTTGTTCTTCCTTTCTTTTACAGAAATATCAGTGTGCATATGCTTGGGTAAATAATCCAGATAAAAAGCACACTTTGCAACCCTAGTAAGGTTCAGAGTTTAAAAAGTAAACTCTTTTTACATTTAGATCTAGACAGTAGTTTAGTGGGTCAGTAAATGAGTGCATACTGCAGGTACACAAACTTGTACATGTTTTGTTCTTGTACATACAGCTGCAGAGTGAGCTGCCTTCATAAAGTCACCTCTAAATTTGCATTTCAACCACCAGACACTACAAAAAATATTTTACAAGTAACACAAATAACATCCTAATACCTGTATGCACCAGTCTGCTCCAGTAACTTCAGAACTGAAGAGCTTTTACATGAAATCCAGCTATAGTCAAGTGGATGGGCTTTAACCCCACAGCCTGAACTGAGGTCAGTCATAAATACTGTTTGTAACTTGGGTGCTTTTGCCAGGAAAAGTCAAATGAGAGAAAAACCATGCACAGACAGCACTAGAGTATTGGAAATTATTTTACAATTTTGTGACCTCTTTCTTCAATTGCTGTTATAAACAACCTTTTTACATAAAAACAATACTTTTGAAAATGAAATTTTATCTAGAATACTCAAGACTACTGCCAAAAGACTGTCAAATACATCTGGACTACAAATGATAATACGTTGAATCAAAAGCTAACACCCATTTAGCAATCAGATGCATATTTCACCCTTAATGAAGGTCTGAAAAGAAGAGTTCACTTTATTCTGGATGCAGGTATCAAAGCAGATCTCACAAAGCAACACAGGCGCATCATCTAAGGATCTTTTTCACATTAAGAATCCTATTAGAAGGAAAACACTAAAAGGTAATTGAATTTCCCTCAGTTATCTTCATCTCTGTCAGCTCCTGCTACAATAACTTACTCTCCAGAGCAGAGATAACTCAATTCTGTCCAGCAAGCATATGTTATGAATCTCCAAAGCAAACTTGTCTAAATCATTCTGGTCTTCTATCAAGGTTGGCCGTAGATATGAACTCTGACAGAAGACAAACAAATTTATTTTTATCTTTTCAGTAATTCGCTTCCCTGTACCTTGATGGAAGAATCTTAAAGATATAAATGTTTCCACTAATTCTGGAATTATAAAGACTGGTTGAAAACATATCATCTGAAAGTTAATGCTATTAAAAATGCTATAATAATGTTATTATTCTTCGATTCCCTAGTCTGTTTTAACAGAAACAAAAAAACAGTTTTGGGTTCCTGTAGGCAAGCAGAAACTAAATTATCATGCTGTAATTAACACTTCTTCCAGAATGGTTCTGATATTTATATTTTCACCTTCAGTGGAAATGTTAAATCTGCAAATAACAACCACAGAAGAATACTCTAACCCTTTTTTTCATCAAGGCTCTTAAAACATCAGTAAGCACAAATCCTTCACTCACATAAACTACTTTGATTTAAAAAGTCACTTTTTGGGGAGGTATCATGACTTATCTAGACCAACATCACAAAAGCAATACAAAAGAAAAAGCAGCCAAAGAAATGTATGACAAGAATCAGTAGAGCTAATTCCAGAAGAAGAGGAGAGAAAATAGGAGATAACAGCCTGGTAAAACTAATAACTGTACAATTCTTGTCAGTTTGTTTCAGGGTCTCCAACATTTATGTAAGAAACAGTCTGCAGAATGAGTGAATAATGAATTGACAGAGCTCCTTGCTGACACTCAGCTACTCAGAATTGTTTAGTCACAAAGCAGATGTGAGGAACTGGAGGGGAAGCTTGGAAGAGCAAGTCATCATCATAATAAAACAGCATAGGAGCTTCACCTTAGATAATAAAACATAGAAAATAATCTAATCTTAGATATAAAATTATGTCCAGTGCATTCCCCTTTATCTTTTCTCCTTTTTGCCATAATTTGGCAGCTATTAGAATAAATCTTTCATTACAGTTGTTGGAGTCAGCCTCCCAACTGCAAGCATTGAGTGTAGTCATTGGCCATTATCAGCAACAGCTTTATGCTATTAATTACAGCAGTGTAATGAACAGAAGGTGCTCTAGGAAATACTGGTGGTGATCCATGCCTCCTCATTCAACCCAACTCACTACCAGGGAAAGGGCATTTTACAACCCAGGCATCACTTCAAATGGCAGAAGAGTGGGAGTGTATTCTGGGAGAGCGTTACTGCATTTTCCCTTTCAATAAACTCTTCCTTAAAAATGTACACTTTGACATAGGGCAATAGGCTTGACAGTGAAGCCCAAAGATAATAAACATGTAACAGAAGAAAAGAATGCTAAATGAAAATAAAAATAAGTTCAAGTTTACAGCTGAGCAGAGTATTTAAGTCCAACCTACTGAAATACTGAGAAAAAACACCTTCAGGCATATAGAACCTGAAGATCTTCTGTGACCTTGTCAGCTCCAATATCAAAATTATTTTAATGTAACAGCTTTCTCATTTAGATCAAACTGAGTTACAATAAAACACATAGGAGAGATGTGTACTGTCACCAGTGCTTTTTCTTCAAAGCTGAACAATTCCTAACACTGTTCTTAGAAAGGTACATAAGCAATACAAGTTATCTCTGGACAGAAATTTTAGAATCAAATATCCAGTCAAGCACAAACAGGACATTTGGTTTGTTAGTGCTAGAAAATTACATTCTATTTACACTGTACTACTTCAGTCTGGATTATTTAAGAAACATTATCTGGCATGAGCTACCATAAAAATCTGTATATGAATAATAAATAAGGTAAACAATACTGATTTATTTTTCATGAATAGGTGAAAACAACGACATTTCTGATGGAAACATCTCATTTGAAGCAAGAAATTTCTTACCTGGCTAGCTTAATTTTCATATTATAAAAAGATGCAGAAAAACATGGAAAATGTTTTAATAGACAACACAAAATCTGCATAAAAAGATACAGTATTAAGGGTTCAAAGGAAACACATGCCATCCAAAAGAAGGTTTTTTTTAAAAACAAACAAACAAAAAGCTGGAATGCTTAAGCTGTAGAAAGAAAATGGCATTCTTCAGTAAGTGTCCCCAAAGAAGGAAAACAGAAAAATATGTCAACTATGGCATAGTTTCAAAACAGAATGAAGCAGGTCAAAAGAGATGGAGGAACAATTGCATAAAGCCATAAAAGGCAGCATTAAATTATTTTTCAAACTAATCAGGAGGAGGAAGCCCATTAAGGTGTCTCTGTACAGCTAATAGAATATCAAAAGATAAAAAGTGCTCCTGGAACACATGACCACCACAGAACAGAGATGTTATAAAACTGGGATGAGACCAGGCAGTGTCCACTCAGGTGATCCAGAGTAACTCAGGGATGAGCACAGCCATCAGCTGCTTTGTTCTTGTTCAAACTGCCTCAGTGCCAGAGGAAAGAAATACGCCAAATGGACTCTGGAGGACTGCAGGGAGCAACACAGCAGTAAGTCTAAAATTTCTACAAGGCAAACTTGGAGCTGTGTTTAAAGCAAAAAGCAAACAAAGGAATAAACACACTGGCAAGAGCCACCATTGCCTTTGTAAAGGAAGTCAGGCTTCATTAGATTTCTTTCAACAAGCCACTCGAGACAAAGACAAGAAAGATCCAGCTCATCAAGTCCGAATGCCAAAAAGATATTTAAAGAAAGGCAGGGTGAGGGAGGGCAGATAGGAACATCTTATGATGGAGTTAAGATGTACTCCCACAGCAGAAGATAAGTTCAAAGACATACAGAGAGTAGATTGTTTAAGCTTATTGATAATTTCTAATGAATATAATAATCTGTAATAGTACTTACAAGAGGGGATGAACAGTTTTTAAAAGGAAATTTATCATTCACAGGAAGAGAAAAATAAGTAGATGTGTTAAATATGTAAAAGAAGTAAGAAAGGCCACAACAAGTTGAGATCTCAAACATTGCAAAACTCTGTGCATTACCTTCCTGGATATTTGTCTTCAAATTACACTTAATTAGCCTCCTTTGTTTCACATGAGACAATTAATCCCAAAACTTGCCACCTCAGGAATAAAAAAAATTAATCTCCCAGTTTGGAACTTGCCAACATATTGCAGCAGAACAAAACTGGTTGATCCTCCCATGGAAAAAAAAATATTCTCCGATGCTCAGCATTCTGTGAAGCATTTATAGTACCTCAAAAATATGTTTAGAAATAAAAGTCAATTTTTTTCTTCCTTCTGCCAACAGACAGATGGTGCTGTAACACCTAAACGTCCAAATGCAAAGGGCAGCATTTCTTTAAAAATTTAAATTTGAGAGAGTCAAGCCCATTCATAACAATATGTGTAAAGCCTTATTTTTCCATGACGGAACATCAAACTTCCTTCATGTTGCCTCATCACATTTTCGCAGTCTTAATGAAAACAACTTTTGGGTGCATTCCGGCAGCTTGCACCTTTATCTCCATGTGTTCTGTGGAGAAACATTGCTGCTGACCCACTCTAAAAGAGAGAATTCCCACTGAAATCACTACAAAATCTTTAGTTTTACCAAATAAGGACATTACTATTAAGTGTACTGAAAAACACTTAATATAAAAGGATGTTGCAAGAGCCACAGAAAGATTTTTTGATGCACAGGTTCTATAACAGAGCATTTTTTTTTAAAACCACTGGTAAACTATGGAGAAAATGGACTCAGTCAAGGATTAAAACCTTCTTTCCCACAGTAACTTCTTATTACATATAGAAGTGACAATCATCTACAGAAACTACAAGAACACCAAATACCTTTCTATAATTCTTTCAAGTGCTCTCAAACATTCCCTTTGACTTATGGGTATTCTGCCAGAATTGACTTGCAGTAATTTTTAGTCACTTCCTCTGATACAAATTACATATTCAACATTTAATGCTTAGTGCACCAAAGGGGAAAAGATGTGGAATACAGAAGATTAGACATCAAGGGAAGCACTGGATTTTGCCTTCTGCCAAGGAAACAAAAAGCAAACAGCTCCATCCAAGTCACTATTGGAACGCTTGCCTAGCCTTGCATCCCACTGCTGTCAAGGCAAGTTTAAAGATTCGTTTCCCAGCATGAGCCATGAAGTAAAGCATTCTGTTTATTACCACAGCCTGTAAATTGACACTGAATAAGAATTAAAACTGTGAGGAAGTCCAAGTCTTCTGCATGAAAAAACGTAACTGAACACAAAAAGGCAACAAATTTTACAGCAGCTGGAAATGCTAGATTTAATTATTGAAGAGAAATCATGCAGAGAAGTTAGCTGCCTAGCATGATTTATAACAAATGCAAAGGGAAAGTCATGTGAAATTCTCAGTTAATCAACAGAAACAGCCAATAACAAGAATGCCAGCACTTTCTATTTCTATGGAGGCCAAGAATATGAAAATAATAAGACCAAAAATTCAAGGGGATGACACCACACAATCTTTCAAAAATGACTCTTTGAGGAGGCAGGTTATTTTGCCAAATAGAGAAGCAGTAACATTTTACTGAAAAAAGTACCAAGGGGTTTGTTTTCCTCAAAATGAAGAATCCTTGTCCAGCCATTTGAAAATTACTGTGTGGCACTCTCCACTGCTCTTCTACAGACATCATAATGTACAACATCACAAATAGTTTTGTACTGAGCATTTTTCCCCATTCTCCTAACTTTTTATGGGAATCTTCCGTGCAAAAAAATCCCTAAACATCAAAAACTAGACAAAACAAATAACAAAAAAAGAAAACATGTTCCTGAAGCAGTCATCGAAAATACTTTACTCAAGCACTGAGACTTGGTATCACAGATTTTTGCCTAAATCCATCCAATCGTAGGGCCATCCTATAGCAAACCAAAGCTTCACTAGACAGATAAAACACTGAACAGTCCAGGCCTAAAAACCTTGCATGTTTACTTATTTAGAATTCTATAAATATGTATATTCATCCAGAAGTACATCAAGAGATTTATATAAGACAGGAGGCATAGCCAAGGCAATGGGCACTCCTGTCATAAATTATAAAATAAAGTCAATTAGAGTACAAAATTGCCTCCCCCTCCTCATATCAAATCCAATTATTCCCATAGGCCCGACTCCACAGCAGTCTGCACAGATAATCTTAGACACAGTGAGAATCACCACATTTTTCAAGGTCATTTCTAGAAAACAATCTGGGTGGCAGCATGAAACTACCATAAAGGGGTTCCTCTTCAGGATTTTCAACTCTGCCAAACACCAAGGGTGAGATTTTGAAAAATACCTAAGAGACATGTACTTATATATCCCAGGGACTATGAAGGAAATTCAAGGTTATAAGGTATATGTTAGAAATGCTCACATTCCCACATTCACTGCAAAAAATGTGTTTCATTGCTACCTCATTACAGGAATGAGTAGAATATTCCTTCATCAGACTTCTTTGAGGCTCAATCACACTGTAAAATGAGTATGTCTCAGGTTCCCTGGTGACCTCCCCATATGTCTACATTCATAGATGGAACTACTCCTTATACATGTAGCAGTGAAAAGACACGTTAAGTTTCTGAAGGAGAGAAAATTGCCATGAGAAGGCACAAGTAGAATAGAAAATATTTCTTTTCTATTCCTTTCAGTTTAAATCTATCTTGCTGAGGCACTCGAGGTTTACTTCATACCCAAAGTTACAGCACAAACTGGAACAACAAGCCTAAAAAAAAGAAAACAAAACCCAAAACTATCCTTCCTTCGGAGACTCTTCCCATGCTTTTGGCCACCCCACAGTATGGAAAGGGTTCCTCTCCACGTTCTCTACCAATGCAGGGCCCCACCACATAGAGACAGAGCAAAGCCCAACCAGAGCTTACACAGCAAAGTTAACATGTGCTGCATTTGCTGTTGCTTTTGTCTCCTCCTGGATGGGAAAAAATTGAAAGGTGGAAATTTCTCAAACCACTTCTGGAAGGAAAATATCTCTCCTGTACTTGCAATGAATTAAGAACCAAACAGGAGTGGCACCCCATGCAACTTTTAAACTATCACCTGTCAAATAATTTCTTGCATCACATTTCTAAGATGCAGTTTTCAGCACAGCAGTGCCTTTCCTGTATTACCTATTTTCCTAGGCTTTTCCTTCCTCTTACAAAGACCATCCTTTAACCCATTTATAACTGAATATATACAATTATACATAGCTAGAGAGCTTCATTATGAAGCTTCCCTAAATTTCCCATTGCTTTTTCCTGCTGCTATGTGCTCCAAATACCAGACTTCAGTTTTAAAAAGTAAAAGACAATGTGCCTTTTACTTTTAAACTGTCCTTGCAACATAGCGCAAACCTCTTCAAAATCTGACTCAAATATTGCAAGGCTCATCTTCATCATGACTTCTAGAAATGGAGAATTACAATCAGGTAGCAGTAGACATACTAAAGATCTTTAAAAAGAAAATTGGGGGTTGGATTTTTGCTGCCCCAGTGTTAACATGGATTATTTCATACGCAATATGAAACACCAGACTTGCATCATCTGAGGGCCTTTATCCCTCCTCAATCAGTCTCATCTCCTTTCTCCATAGCGCTCAGAGGGCAAAACTTTCTTCTGATCTGAACCACACATGCCCACCCCAACCATTTCTTAAAGAAACCTGCAACTAGTAATTACCAGAAGCACAAAACATTTTTAAATGTGGTCAAACTCACATTTTCATATACATAATTTTCCTGAGCTAAATCTTACAGGATCACTCCTCTGCTCACTTTCTTCAGCTATCACATCTTAAGACATGGAGCAGGGTACACCAGAATTTTTGATTGTTAATGTGGTACCTGCAGACTCAGATGGGTATGACTAATGGTTTCTCTTTCCACAAAGGAAAACAACACTGACTGAAGTCTGCCACAGACATCAGGTTCTTCACACATTTGGTAGAATCCAACAGTTGTATATCCTCAAGTTTCTACACCTGTGGAAGTCATGCTGGATCAAAGTTTTTCCATCACAGGAACAAAACTAAACTGGATAAACAGACTACTGATATTTGAGTACACCATTTTCCGTTTAAGTTCCACCTGATGAGTTAAACTTCTTGAGCCACCACCACTGAGACAGGACAGATTCAAACCAGCATCAGCCTAAAATATCAGCCAACTCTCATCCCAAAGACTTGTCACAGCAGAACTCAGAGCTATATTAAAAATGTAAGTTGATGCTCTGTTTAAATTTCTTCCAGACACCATAAAAGGTATCTTGAGGCTGAACTAGGGCTAAGAGTGCAGCTGTCACCGAACAACTGTATTCACAGAGAGCCTGTATTTATATGACAGAACTCTTAATTTCTCTCACATTTCCTACATACACACACCCCTCTTTGTGAATAGTTTGCATCTGAAGGGAAAAAGTGGGCTGCTCATCTAATCAATAACACCATGTCATGCATGGAGCTTCTGCATAAATCCAGAGCAAACGATGTCAAGCATGTCCCAGTCCAATGATTATCAGGCAACGGAGTAAAAGGATGCACTTTTCATCTCCACAGGACTGTCGCCAAACCCTTGATGTAATAAATGAAACATGCCTGCTATTTCACCATTGCAGAATGGTACTGTAGATACCTTCCAACATCTCTGTTTGCAGGAGGGGGTAACTAGCTCTAGATGAAGTGCAGATATGTTATTAGACAACGCACAGCTTGAATCCTGGGGCCAACACAGATGACCTTTAGAACACAAGCACTGTCTAAGACAAATATGCTTTCATCTTTGGGGAGTATTTTTTCAAGTAAAGACTTACGAGGAAAACAGTTTAGAAATACATTAAGCACAAATGTGCCTTCAATCTCTTAATGCTTCATTTTAAAAACAAAATCACAAGTAATATCACATGTCAGAAGAAAGACAAAGTACTCTTTAAGTAGAATATTAGTGAATTGAGAGAGATTTAGCTTCATTTTCATTTACCCAATAATTAAAGAACAGGGAAAGCTGATATATAATGTAACCAAGAGCCTAAACTGGAGGACGAGGTATGACCAAAGTGATTCAGAAAACAGGCTTGTATTTTTGTTAGAAGTAATACAAGTTTATTACAAAAACAGAGACCGTCATTTCACTTTAGATTCCCTTAAGTGGGGTGAAAATATGAAAACATAACTAAACCACACTGAGGCATGTAAACATAAGGAGAATGGGTTTAGAGAGGGATTAGTTAAATAGCACATGATAAAAAAAGAAAAAAGAAAGTAATTTCTCATTTTGCACTTCACAGGCTGTTACCACTTATCTTCAGCAAAGTGGTTTTTTTCAGACCTGTATGTTGACTGTGATGTTAAGCAGCTTTAACACATACAGTGATATTTGCTAAATGGGAAAGAGCAGCACTGGTATGATAAAATGCTTCCCTCTACAATCTACGGTGTGCAGATTTCAACAAGTTCTAAGCTGCTCTGCTCTGCCTGTTTTTCCATCAAAGTTAATGGCAAACTTATCAAATCACCCTACGACTGCAAATCACCCTACGTCCTTTCAGAGTGGAACCTCCTGAGGCCTGCAAAGCCCAAATCACAGCCTGGAATCGTTAAACACAGTGAGATGGTTATGCTTTCGTGTTTTGCTTTTTTGAAACAAGATTTCCTTTCTCACCTCAAATTCAGCATGGCGATTAATATCCTCTGCCCTCTGTCTGCTCAGGATAAATTCTGCTTCATTAGCCACTCGTACCAGATGCTCCTTCATGGTTTGACTCAGCAACCTGAGGACAGAGAAGATTTAGGAACTGCCTTAAGAGAATGAAGTCCAAAAATAAAAATCTGGAAATACAGTGTATATATATGCAAATATGTTGGACTCTTATGACTGACTTTATTGTGCTAAGAAAATAGTATAAATAAGGTTGGAGGGTAATTCTCTGGCAACTAGTAAAACTGTATTTCTAGAGTAAACCAAAGTAAATACTAAGCAAAATGCAAACACTCCAGACAGCCATTTGTTTTACCTGAAATAGAGACATGTAAAAAAAATCTTTCACATCCACCACCATATAAAGTAAGCAGTTTTTGCATATAAACATCCACAGTTAAAGCTCTAACATAACTGATGTAAAATCTGAATTTAAAAAAATGCAATGCAATATAGTTTTTCCTTCAAATGCAAGATGGAAATTTTATGGTAAGTATACATTTAAGTAATATTTTCAGGATTATAAAACATTCTCAGTCCCACAAATGAAATGCTAAGATATACATTGTTCCAGGTTATGTACAGAATAAAGCTGTAATTCAAACTGAGATTTCTGAGGCCTTCATAAACCCTGAGTTTATGAATGGCAGCAGAGCTGACAGATTGAATTACACACCAATTATTCTCTGAGTTCACATATTGTTACTAAAAAATCTCTTTTTTCATTAATTACATTGGGATTCATAAAGTTAAAACTGGCTAAACAGGAGCCACACTGTTTTAGAAGGTGTACATTTCCACAGGATCACTCAAAGATACACCAGATAAATCCATGCTCCACTGATTAATTCTTAAAAATATCTGTTATTAAACCATTTTTTTTGCAAGGCTTCCAGTTGTAGAAAAAAGAGTAACAGAATATAAAATCACTTGCTTTCCTTGCACATATAAACTAAAGTACATTTCAACAAGTTCAGAGTGTAAGGAAAGGCTTTCTTTACAACCACAGGATTTATTATGCAGGAGGTCTTCTAATGCATCCAATCTTAATTTTAACCCCGATAACTTATTTATCTGAAAAAGGCTCCACCTGTCTCTTACTGTATGTTTGAAAGAGTGATGCTTTGCTGTCTCTTTTCCTATGCTTTCAGAATTCCACACTTGCAGGAGACTTGCAGGTCACACACCTGCTCCCACGACAAGAAATCCAGAGGCAGAACAACACCTGAAGCTCTTTGTTCACTGCCCCTCTCATTCCAAGGCTCAGAAAACTGCAGCACAGCAGCCACGTGAGGCCACAAGCCCAGGAATCAGCCAAGTTGGTGGATTAGTCTCTCCCCATGGATGAAGTCTTGAAATAAGAAATATGCACAATTCACTATCTGAGGTGTGACTTCACCTTCTGTTTGGGGAGGCTTGTACCAAAGCCGCTAGTTTAAAAATACTTTACAATTCCTTTGATTTTTTTTCTATGTTTAGTCATAGATAGATGACTAAATAGATGTAGCTGTTGAGCAACAAACATACAATTCTGGCAATTTATCTGCATGCACTAGTGGCAAACCAGCAACAAGAAACTGTGTAAGCAATTGCATAGTCTGGGCAGATTCCAAGTGTTTGACTATTTCTCCATGATCCCCAATAGCACATTCAAATCTGACACATAAGCATTTAAATAAGCTCTTTTTTATTGAACTAAGAACTGTTTAAAAAACAAAGGGGATCACAAATGCTCACATACTACAATAGCATGTATTACAAGATGCATGTAACACAGTTAGTATTCCATTAATTTCTTTGAGTTTGTCAATACCAATATCTTCTGCTAGCTTGATCAGACTCTGAAAAATACCAGCTGTCCTCTAAAAGGTCCACTTTTAATCTAACACTGATTATATACTCTGAGTCCCACTTTTCTTTCATCTGTTTAAGAAACCACCCTATATAATAATTGTTCTAACACTTTACGACATGGTTTTCCTTTCTATCTACCAAACATAACCAGTAAGCAGCCCAGCACCGGCTAGGCATGTCCAGAAAGGATGGATGTGCTCCAAACAAAGCAAAGATCTACATTCCCTCACACTGGAACAACGTTGTCCAAACAGACCAGAAGTGTACCTAGTGAAAACAAATACACTTCAAGTTCCAGGAAGAGCTTTGTCTCCTACGGATCAGTTGTTTCTTCTGTCACCTCCAGCTCTCCTAACTAATCCCACATACTTTCCTCACTTTCTCTATGATACCCCACACAGAGGTAGGCAAGGTAGATGAAACTGAGACATGATTTTTTTTTTTTTTTTTACATTCAAGAACTTTAAATTTTAATCTTTCTTTTCAGTTCCACCTTTTCCAAACACTGCATATTCTTGGATTAGCTTTCTTATAAAAAACAATTCAAGTTGCATTATCATGTAGGGCAGTTTGGAGTTCTTTTATGAAAACAGTATCCACATACATGGCATACCACTCAGATTTCTATTTTGAATTTACCGCTTCAGTATGGAACTTTGCAAAATAAATACATATATCTTTACATAACTATAATGATGGCATGATATAATAGAGGAGTCTGCAGCCATCATTAAAAATCAAAGGGAAATATGAGCTCCCAGCACCTGTATAAATGAACATACCTCTGCTTATATGTTTAAAATGAAGTTTTAATCACCTACTAAACACAAATTTTGGGAACCCTGGCAGCTGCTAGTTTTCCATTTAAGGGAAACAAAATGTTGAACAGAAATTTGTTAAGTGTAGCTCACTGCTCTCAATAAAACAACTGTTCCCAGGTGTGCAGACCACTGCTGAGGCAAAGACAGGATCCTGACTCTTGCTGAAGGATTAGCTCAACTCCAAACTACACTCACCACATTTTGTACATGTGGGAAAGCCTATAAACTGAATTACCTAGATCAGGTAACTCTGAGAGACAAATGCTTTCTTCTTAAGAAAAAAGTGTTTAGAAACATCTGATTCTCCTCACTAAGACAGTAAGTGGCACTTCACGGATTTAAAGGATTTTGCTGGTCCTTGCTGGTTCCTGCTCTGGCCTCCCATGCAAACTGATCATGAATGTCTTCCTAAAAACAATTTCATTTCCTTCATCAAGTCTGTACCTTCTGTTCGCACTACAGGAGAGCCTCCAAAAAGATTCCCCCCCCCCCTTTTTTTTTAAGGCTTGAAGCTCATAGAATCATAAATCGGTTTCAGTTGGAAGGGACCTTAAGGATCATCTCCAACCCTGTGCCATGGGCAGACACGTCTTCCACTAGACCAGGTTGCTCAGAGCCCCATCCAGCCTGGCCTTGAACACTTCCAGGGACAGGGCATCTGCAGCTTCTCTGGGCAACCTGTGCCAGACCAAAAAGATATTTTACACCATAGTCTCCCATAAGGTAGTTTTATAATAAGGCAATTACTGTCAATTAAAGCAAAGAGAAAAAAAACACAAACAAAAATTCCCTAACCATTTGTGTGCTTTCATCCTGACTTTTTTTCCCAGCAACTAGATTACATTAGTTCTTTTTCAGTTAAATAAAAATTTCCTCTAAAACACATTAAATACTTTTTTTACAGCAAAAGGACAGCTCTTCCTTTCTTTGAATAAACAGACAGATTGAATTTTTTCTATTTTTCAAAGTATGCACACCCAAGCTTAAACATAATTAAGTCTAATAATTTCCTTCTTGCTGATGCTTCATAATCTCTGTATGAAGATCCACAGACCATGCTTGCCTTATATTATCTCATATATCTGCTGATTTTTTGCAGTACTAGTTAGCACCAAAAAGCTGTTGAATGTCCTGATTTACACTCCCTCTTCCTGATAGATAGAAATTTCAATTGTTTTTATTTATGACATGCTATAGAATTATTATTTTTCTAATCTTAATACAAGAAGAATGTGGATGGAGTGTGGATGGACATATTTTCTAGAAGTTAGGCATGATTATCTGCGAGTATAAAGACTCTGGATACTGGGGCTACTCTTCTGCTTGCAGTGCACACTAGATTCAAGGTCTCAGACAGACTTTTCTTTCCAAGCACTTTTTTTCCAGACTGAAATGTTTTAAAACGTGCTTAACTTTGAAAAGATGAGCAGCCTAGTAAAAACAAGCAAGGGGATGGATTCCATGCTGGAAGTTAAGTATATACTTGCATATTTTGCTGGGTCAGGAATGAAGTGCTAAACCACTGAGAGAAGGAGTTCCAGCCAAATACATGAGATAGACTGATTTTCATTGTTATGCTGGAAAACTATGAGACACAGAACTAAATGTCTTCCTCTGATTTCTGGCTGCTGAATGCTTAGACAAGCAAGTAAAAAAGTCAAGCTTCTCCTTACAACAAGCAAAACTTAAGAGGTACAAGAGGCAAAAAAAGAAACAGAAAACTTAGTGCAAAGCAAAAGCAAGTGAGAGATTGACAAATTCTGGGTTAGCATTACTGATGTCTAACAATTATCAGTTTTAGTCAAAGCATGAAAAAAGCTTCTTAGGCGACATTGACAACAGCTGTTTAGGCACAAATCTACCACAAAGTATGGCAGGGAGAGGCTGCAAGTTCCAGGTGCTCCACAACAGAGAACTCTGAGACAGCCAGGCAAGGTAACCTCTCCTACTTGCACTCCTTCCTCATAAACCTGGAATGTAGGAGATTGTCTGACTTCAAAAGGGGGTATGTTCTACATGAATACACTTGGACTTTTATGGGTTCTGACTGCTCAGTGTGCTAAGTGGTGAAATTACTGTTGTTTTACAATTGCTTTGTTGAACACAGATACTTTACAGATACTCTACTGAATTCTCAAAAAATATATTTAGTCTATGAAGTCTTAAAGACTGAAGTTTGAACAAATTTATTGACTTAAAATAGGAGACAAAAAAAAAAAAAAAAAACAAACCACCAAAACCAACAAACCAAGAGCCCCAAAGCTGTGCAGACTCACCAAAATGCTGACTTGGACACACATTAGCATTAAGTGAAATAGAACTTTGAAAAGGCAGCTGAGGGGGGGACGTACCAATCCAATATTTTCTATCTAGGAGAGCCTCTTAGGACATGGCAAAGCCATTGAAAACTGCTGTGTTCACATTTCAGAGCCACTGCACAGTATTATGAGAGATGATTTCTGAAAATGTCCCATCAGATGGCAATAGTACAATACATATATGCACACACAATACAGCACAGATACCTTCTTGTTAATCTTGCAATAATTTTTTTTTTTTTTTAAAGCAGATGTTACCAAACTTCCTACATTAAAAAAAAAAACATTTCAGAACTCCCAGGTGCTCAAAAGTGGTTTACGAATTTCCTTTTTCATAGACCCAGCCAATTAATTATGTATTCTCATAAGCAAAATCTACCTTTGCCACATACATACCCTTCATAACTCAGTGAAATAAATAACTGCTTTAAAAATGGTACATCACAGTATACCTTAGTGCACACACATGCACACAAAAAATTAGGTAGCATCAAGAACCCCCCTCAAGTCAACCTAACCACCTCTGAAACACATCCAGGCTACAATTCCTAATTTTCAGCACATTTAAAATGCTGTTTTAAGTCTAGCCTAATAAGCTTATGTATTCAAATTCACACCTTAACAAAGCTGCTTTTTCTTTTTTTTAAACAAACCAAAACAATAACATCAAGACTCAGAAAAAAAAAAAATCAAAAGTATCTTTTACAAAATGTACCACTTAAACAGAAAGGGCTGTTAAAAATCAAAAAGCAAGGAAATGTGGAAAATGTGGTTTTTTTCTTACAAAACAAGACTGAGGTGCAGGTTCTATGTCACCAGAATCTCAGGACAAGGAGGTTGCAGCAAGGGGAGCAGACTGGCAGTAATCAATTCTACTTTGGACCAGACTGCATTTATCATTTTTCTCCAGAGCCTTTTTTGGTCAATTATGCACAAAGTCTGTCAGTTATCATCCATTTTTTCATTAATAGCTGTGTTTTTCTAACTATTTTTCCATCACAGTAGTTGCTCCTATGGCAACACAACCCTCCAACATTCATTCCTGGAGAGTGACCGCAGCATTGCGAGTGAGAGACAATTGAAGGGGGCAGCCTACATCTGTCCCCTATTTTCCATTCAGAAAGCATCCAAGTTATTGGCCAGCCAGCTTGATTGCCAAGTATTTCAATATTAAAAATATTTGCATCCATGATCAGTCAAAAGCAATACATATAATTTAAGACAAGGAACAGCAGGTGACATATGTTTAAATTTTGTTAGTACAGTTCCTGAATTCCTCCCCACCCCCCTCAGCTATAGAAATATAGATGATTACAGCATTCCAGACTTGAAGAGAATAATACCATTTGCATTTGGTTTTTTATGGACAGGTTTCGGACTTTTTTTTAGTTGGTTGATGGAGTTTTAACTTGCTAAGGATGTTAAATTTCCATTCTATTTTCCTTCCTTCTTCTCCCAATAACTTTTGAATTAATTGTATAATTCCAACAAATATTTTTAATAGAAGGATATAGTGTCTCAAAAATATTAATTTTAAATCCAAGGGAGCATAAAATCCCTTGCAAGATTCCTTTGGGAAAAGGAAAAGAAAAAAGCTGTTTTCAACTACACTAAAAGACACATTAGAAAATGCTCTGATATAAAGGGGAGAATTTTGATTAGATTTCATTCCTTATTAGACAACAAAGGACATGGCAAAAAGCTACAAAAAAAAGCTACAGAAAAAAGCTACAGAAAAACAAACATGGATACCCTTATGAATCCTTATGTTTTGGGTTGCCTCGTTTGGATAAGGATTTGAAAAAGCAAAGGTAAGGAGAAGAAATTATACATGGATTCTGCTTGTTTGATGAGATCGTCTTTAAACCAAACATTTTGTGACTTTTTTTAGTGAATATTCATTTACAATATATAAAAATGCAAGCATATAGAACATTGTTCTATAATTCTTCAGATGGCCACGAAAACTGTGCTTGAGAAAATTAAAATTAAGCATCTTCAAGAGTCTCTTCAACTGAAAACTGGAAAGAATAATTGCTGCAGCATGCTTAGGAGACTGATCCCTCAACCCCTGCCATGCCAAACCCATTATCACCCCAAAGGGGATAATAACTGTCATGCCTGGTCTCGAGCTCGAGTACGTTTGTTAGTGCCCTGACTGATACAGAAAACAAGATCCAGCATAAGAGATGCTTCACACTAAAGTGTGCTAATGAATCACAGCGACAGCAGAGGGTTTTAACCTTCACAGAGCACAGGAGCTGCTCAGTACCTAGTCAAGCACAGGAAACCAGGCTCTAGCAAAAGAGGCATTTGTACATGGAAGGAAATAAAAAAAAGCTGCGCTTGTTTTAGTTCATAAATAATAGCTCCACCATCTTGTGCATAAGGAGGAAACATAATTAGTTCCAGGGTGCAAAAAAGGAATCAGTCTGGGCACCTCAGAAGTGTCCAAAGGAGAGGGCTGGCCATGGCAGTGAACTAGATCCCACCTAAAGGATGGTTCTGGTGAATGAATTCCCTCAACAGTGAGTTCTCAGGTTCAGGCTCCAAAACAGACTCTCCCTGAAGGGAGGACCCAAAGGTGAAAGGCAAGCACAAAGAATGAAATCCAGACTGACAGAAGTTCAGCAGGCTAAGGAAAACATTTCACAACCTATCCTTCTGCTGCACAGATGGCTCAGGACGTGGAGGAGCCGTGGGTACAGGCACCTTTTTAACAAGGTTTCAAAGAGCATTAATAGTGTTCCCAGACACTACAATAACAGAGAAAAATAATTGCTACTATTTATTAAAACCAGATTGATGTTAAATGTAGCAATGTACTGAAATTGATGTATCTTTTACTCCACAGAAAGAGGTTATTCTTCAATACCTGCTCCTTTACCTTTTCACTTACATTCTGTAAGCTTCCTGGATTTCTACACTGGCTTTTTTCTTTTTACTATGCTTGTAACCTGGACTTCAAGACTTCAGTTATGTATTTCAGTTTTAGGCAGCTTTACAGTTCTGTATTTCCATATACCAGGCTCCTGTTTAGAGATTTTCTTTCAGTTCAAGACTCAAAACTTCACTGGGCACAAACTAATCAATTCTGCTCTACATGTGAAGTGGGCATGATCTACCTGGAAAGGCAGGGAGCCACTCTTCTGTGGAACACATTAGTTACTTGGGAGCATGAGGAAATTCAGATCAACACGTTCTGAATGCAGCACACCCACTGCAGATCTTACGAGTCTCAGAGGCAAACTTTCTGCACATATTTCTGTCCAGGGAATGCTAGCCAAAACATGGCAAGCCTGAATCTAAAACTTCCAACCACTGTGAGAGAGAGAGAGGTACATTCATACCTTTCACATAAAAGCAAAAAACACATCTGAAAGCAAGTAGAAGAAGATATTTACATCTCCCCTTCATCTCTCCTTCTTCCAGGAAGATTTTTCAATTAAAAAAAAACCAGCAGAACACACCTCAAGTTGGAATATCCTATAGCATCATTAGTCAAAAAAATATAGTAATAAACACTGGGAATAAAACTCTGTTTACAAAGATTATAGGGTGACCAAACTCACTCCACCAAGGCAGCAGATAATAGCAATTCTGTGATTCCACAAATTCTAGGCAGTTCTTCCAGTTCTTGATTTTATTTATTGTAACTCTCATGTCATGGTGTCCTACAGACATCCTTCCCTATGTGCTGAACCAGTTCTGTCCTTTCTACAACTACCTTGACATGTTTTCTTGAGCACTTGTAGAAACAACTTAAAATTCAGCTTTTATTATATAATTAGGCAGCTAAATTAGTATCATTCAGATATTTTCTTAAGTTTCAATTAAAAGACTTCAGCTCTTGGAGTTTCTTAGACTATATTGCTACAGCAAAAATATACAAAAAATAGCAAATAGAATAAAATACAAGGTCTGAGATGTTTTAGTCAAAGTCTTAGCATATGTGCAAGAAAAATAATGTGCAAACTGCATAAAGAGGAGGAAGGAGTAGTTCTGGAACACAGTTACTATCATTTGAGGGATAATAGTTTCATTTTAGTGAATGCTGAAAAGCCACAGAGCCCCGCAATTCAGCAGTAACTGTAAAGGCTCCTATAAACAGCAATGGAGGAAAATGGAGACAGATAAAAGGAGTCAATTTTAGGAAATTAATCCCCTCTCCTCTCCTCTTCACCATAATGAAAGTTATGTTCCCACTTTAAACAAAAAAAAAAACAACCCCACAAAACTAAAAGACAATCCAACTCTGCTACACATCAGAAATGAAATGAAGTAACAATTACACAGACATTTTCTGCTAACCAAAACCACACTTCGCAGTCTTCAAGGGATCATTTGTCCCTGAGACAACCACTCCGGCTCAGGCTAGACACTAAGTTATTGATGTTGTTTATGGAGGTGGGGGAGTGATTCCATCTGTCTGTGATGGGCACTGCATGTTTGGAAGAGAAAATAGTCAATTCCAAACAGTTTACTGATAGAAAGCTTGACCAGGACGAGCTGAATAGCTACTGGGTGACTGCAATGCACAGCTCAGTCTCAGCAACTGATTTGTCCAAGATAATCATCTTACACAGATGAACCTTACATTGTGGTTTACATGCGTGTGGGATCTCTATGTTATCTATGCTAATAAAACATTAATCAAGGGCCAAATTTATAGCAGGCATTTTGTAAGTAAGGTCAAGACAGGTCAGCCTCACATAATAGGAAACAACTATAGGCTAGATCTTAACACTGTAACTGAACACCCTTGTTACTTTACCTTGGCCCTTGGGATCAAGACTAGTAGCAAAATGTTTTTCCTGCCTCAGAATGGTGTTTCCCCTACCACAAACTGAAATGCAACCATTAAAACCCATTAAAACGGCCATTATTTTTATGTATCTTGAGAACATCTACATCTTAGGAAAAAAATCTCAAATAGCCACTTCCCCCATTGCTACAATGATAAAAAGATATTTATATAGCATATTGATTTATGTGATAAATTATTCCAGTTTTAGTTCAGTAGCTGTCCTAATCACATAAAATCTATTTTCTATTTAGATTCTTACTCGCTGAAGTTACTCACTAACAGATGTTACATTTAAAATAAATGGCATTTCTTATAATACACCTTAGCTAAGTTGTTAAGACATCTTTAAAAAATTCTTTTAGAAAAAAAGTAAATCCTGCTCTTAGTCTGCCTCAACAATCAATTCATAATGAAGAAAATAGTGATGGTTCTGAACACTGACTACAAGTCAAAGAGCACGGCCTCATCACCTGCTCTGTCATTTTCAATAAGTTCCAATAATATACATATAAAGTTACAGATAGAACATTAAACTAATTGGTAATATTAAGAAGGTTCTTTCCTTAGGGGAAAGAACCTCCTTTCTAGTTTAAGAGATAGATCAGAAATAAATGAGCAAACTGGAATCTAATTTTTGAGACAGAGGCTTATCTCACAATTCCTAGCAGTAATGTCTTTCAAATATCAATTCCCTTTCTCAAGAGATTAGCCGAATACAAATTATAGTTTCAACATTAACCAGTACACAAGGACAGGAAGAAAGAAAATCCATGACACACAGATAAGCAAAGTATTTAATGAAACTAAAGAGCATTAAGATTCTGCAAAATCCCATATTCAGAATTACAACTGAACCAAAGTACTAAAGAACATGAAACCATGCTTGTAAAACTCAAAGAAAATTACACAAAAAGGAAGAAGAAAAATTATTTTTAAAAAGTTTCAAGGCACGGAATTCCCTGAAGGCTAAGGCAGAGGTGCTATCAAATGTTGTGACTTACCTTCCTTCATTGACAAGCTCAATAAAGGCCAGGCCAGCATTCTTCTGTATGGAGTTTTGCCACTCCTGGTTAAAGACAAAAAAGAAGAGAAAACTGGCTGTATAAAAACAAAACTTGGAAGAGGCATTTTCAGAGACTAAATCATACACTTTCAGCTTTAGCAACTTACAGCAACCATCAGCAAAGACACAAAGCATTAATTGCGTGCGGATCAGGAAGCAATGAATGCCAGCATGAAGGAACAGGGCAGCATCATTTACTTAATGTCATATTAAGGCGAGAAGAAAATCTAAAAACATCCCACAAAGAATTCCATCATTTTCTTTCGTTATGTCATGCAATAATCCTGAACTTGCTCTGGTTCACGGATGCTTTTTGCCTTATTGAACCATGATAGTGCTAGAAACTGTTTTACATTAAGGCAAGGCTCACTCCTTAGACACAAATTTCTCTTGTAGCTTAAAGCCTAGCAGGCATATTTCCTAATAATAATCCTCACTTCAGCATCACAGAGTCATCTTTATTCATTTAAAAAAAAAAAAAAAAAACTGTTAACAATCCAAATATTGCACCGTTAACACACAATGTTTTAAAAAAATGTAACATTTTTAACACACTGAAATTATGCTAATGGCAGACGAACATGCACTGTACATTCCTAAAATCCAGCTGAACCTTGAATTAAGCAAAATTCTACACCTCTTAAACATGTAGGTGGGTTTTGCCCGGCCCCCATAAGAGACACGGGGGTAAGCAACCAACTCAGATGAGCTGTCACTAGGGCCTGTTACCCTCATTTGAAAGAGGAGAAGAAAACAAAATTAGTTAACAAACACACAACGTAGATTTTTTAATCCTAGATCACACAGGAACAAGCTAACCTAGTTAAAAATTAGAGCAGTAAGTGTGTGTACCTTGTCTTTTGGGGGAAATGTAGAGGCAAATAGATAGAACAGGACAAATACAGCTCTTGATTTAAACTCTTCAACTCTTCTAACCTAATACAAAAGACTGATTCTGCAGCAGACAGTTAAGTTCCATGTGCTTTTCCACATCAACTTCCTTGACTTTTTACTCTTTGTTCTATAAAATAATAATCCTACTGATTATCTACATGAGTATTTCTATCACTGTGGTTATTTTAAAAAAATTTGATCAGTTCCAAGGCAGGCAAAAAGTTCAAACAGGAAATATGTCTTAAACAAATTTCAGATTTCTGAATGTAGGAGGTTTTTAATACACAGTGTCAGGGTGCATTTTCTGGTGCTCAGTGTTGCAGAATTACCTCTCAGTCAGTGAGAAAAAGGTTTGATCAGACACAGACTGAAACAATGTTGTTATTTACAACTTAAATCCTGCCCCTCTGCCCCCACACCAAAAAAAAAAAAAAAAAAAAGTATTTCCAAATTCCAAATGCAGGGGAGAAATTATAACTCGGATTTCTCAATCTGTTTTTCCAGGCCTAACACATGCTTATCATGTTTATCATGCTCATCATGTTTAAGCTGCAACAATGTATCATAATTTTCAAGGAGTCAGAATTAAAAGCAGAATAATTGGAACTTGTGATGCATTATTCATCACAAATTATAAATGTATTCTAGTAGAAAACAAAGCCTTTCAGTTTCTAATATTCTAAACAAAATAGAATACGCAAATAATCCTTCTAAGAGGTTTTAAATGTAGTATCAGGTTCTAAATATTTATATAATGATAACTGAAACTATTTTGTTAGCTAAAGTGTGAGAAAACTCAAGAAAAGCAAAATAATTTTTTCCACTTATGACACTGTCCATCTGCTGTTCTGCTTTCTAAAGAGCTGAGAACACTTGAAAATTTAATTGGTGAAGATGGAGGCTGCCAAAAGTGAAAAGAAAGTGCATTTATCATGATACTTTTCAGCATTTTTCTCTACATCAGACATCATCAAAGAAGGTGTTAGTCTAAACATTTTCATAAATCACAGCTGAACACACCCTAAAGCTTATTTTAATAGTTGAAAGAAAAGACTAATGGTCTTCATCTTTCATGATCCATTCAATATTTCCCCACAGTATATGTTCAATCTCAAACAATTACACTCAGTATACATATTGCATTATTATATCAGCATCTTAGTTATCCATCTCCCAAAGGTATTAGGGAAAAAACATGTTAAAAGCTTCAAACTCAACCACTAATGCAACTAAATAACTACAAAACACATTTCAGCACTTTTCTGAGGAAGGGCTGTAAGGGAAGATCAACTGAGTCGATAGTTTCATACCTGTTCTAAGCTGTAGGTAATTGACCATCATTTCCCGTGGCTGTAAATGTTTAGTGACCAAGAGACATCATCTACTTCTAATGCTTTTGGTCACTGTATACTCAACAGTGAGGCAGGGGGAAAACCAAGAAGCAGGGGGAAAACCAGAAGCACTAGACACAATCACAAATAACTCCAATGAAAAATCACCACGACAAGGACACAAATAAGAAATCACATTTTATTCAAATACCGTGTCTGATAAGGAAATTTCCTAACTCGTTATTGTGTCACCTATTTCCTTAACAGAAACTATGAACGGCCCTATAAGTACCCTAGGCAAGGACTAAAACCTTTCCTGGAATGGCGCTGTAAACCTCATCTGAATTATAATTTTGTATGGAATAACATATTACATTTCCTTTCTATACAGCACAACACTGAAGTGAGCAAAAATGCATCCCAGTCCTCTGTAGCTTTAATTTTATATCATCCACAAGTTTCATTAGCACAGTCTTACTGAGTGCACAAGGGTCATTAAATGAAAACATTAAACAGTAGCAGTCTTAAACCCCTCCTTTCAGAAACTAATAACCTCCCTCAAGGTTCATATCATGACCTGTTGTCCCATTTGAGTAATTCTGGGGTTATTTAATCTATTTTACAGTGGAGTTTTTTAATTAACTTTAACTAATGATCAGTTGTATGGCAGCACCAAATCCTCTAATCAAACTCATAAATTACTACATTTACCTTTTTTTAGGAAATACCAAGACCAACAGCATGCATTAGACTATAACCAAAGACCAAAACATACAAAATACCACAAGGTGGATTAGACCATAACCAGCAACAAGATCAGTGTAGCAAACAGCCTTTAGTACTTGTACATCCCATTTTATGTCACTGCACCTACATGTGTATGTGTAGCTATCTCCGTCTTCAGATGCATTTAAAAGTCTTTCACACTATTTGATTCTTGTATTTCCCTTCATAAAAACAAGGTATGTCTCTAATCACATGGCATGATCAGAAAAGTGAAGTTCTTAAAAAATTTCTGCCTTGAATTTGATTTTTTTCCATTTGTTATTGGGTTCCTACCCATTCTGAGTATCCTTGTTCAGATCAGATACTTCAGGAACCTCTTATTCACCCAAAAAGCCTTTTTCTCCAAGCAGCAGATAGCAGGAGCCAGCTTCAAAAAAGAGAATACAGGTGGTTTTTACACAATGTGTAAAGAATCTATCACCAAAAGCACGTCATGGTGATTACAAGCTCAATAGGATAAAGAGGAGACAGAACAAGTACACATCAAAAAATAAACACATTAATATTGGCTAAATACACAGAAACTACATCCAATTCAGAAAATACCCTGAGCAAAAGTTGCTGGAGAGTGGAAGAGTATCACACTTGTCCTATTTTATTCTTTTTGCACCACTTTGTGTCTATAGTTGGAGATAGGATGACAAGAAGCAAAGTGCAGCCTTTTCTAGCCCAATATAACCATTTCTAAACTGTAATCACTCAAACAAATGCCAAGAAAATTTAGTTGATACACATTTTTTTTTTGGTTTGGAATTTGAAGTGCTTGCCTGTCGGCAGCAAATGGGCATATCCCTCCTCAGCTGTACACCCTTGGTAAAGTAATATAATCATATTTTAAACAATTATGGCAGTGGTGTTGGACCTAGATGTTCTTTAAGGTCATTTTCAACTCAAACCATTTACAATTCTATGAATACCCCAAAACATATGTTCTTCAAGGTATATACAAACATTTGCAAGACCAACCCATCAGCTGGTCTGATGGTTAAGCAATTAACCATGGATCTTGAACAGATAATTTAAAACATTTCCAATAGATGAAAACTGCTCTATTTCCAACTGTAGCAAACTGTTCTGTTGCTCTCATTCATATATATACACATGCATGCTCCTTAAAAATTCATTTTTCTCAGAAACTTAAAAAAATCCTTCTAAACAGTTTAACATATTCTACAATTAAGGATTATATCTAGCAGTTGAAACACACACTCATTAGCAGGCAAAAAAGATAAAATTCTTCACTAATCCATCCTCCCCATAAAGCTGGTGGAGTTTTGATAATTTATTTTGGTTATGAAACAAAGAAGAAGGATGACTTTGGTACTGACAACTATGAATGGGGCACTAAGGAGCAGGGTGGGAAAATGTGTTAACATATGACTAAGAGACATATTATATCCTAGAGTAAAGGTCAAATCTGCATGAAAAACTTGTTCATAGAGAGATACACTAATCTTTAAGTGCCTAAAGTAAACTATCAAGAACTTTTCAGCAGTGTTTGCACTTGGTGTCAGCACTCTCTCAGCACCACATCCACTACAGGCTTGAATGAACTCAGCAATAAAGAACATATAGTGAAAAGTAGATTATATCTCAGCTGGGTTCTTCATAATTAAAAAAAGTTAGACTGCATGTTAAGCAGAATCTCTGCAAACATAAATTACTTTTAAAGGTTTAAGCATGCTTCAGTTACTTTAATCTATGAAACTCCATTGAAAAAATTAAAAGCAACATGGAATTATGGGAAATCTAGAAACCATGCAGCAATTTAATAACGAAATTAGCACATGCCAAGTACTTACAAAAGAGGAACATTTTGCAAAGATGTTACACAAATTAATATAAAAATAACATGAGAACACATTTGAGGTAGTTGTCCAGTATATATACAGACATACCTGTATGCTCAAATAAAATTGAAAAATCATAAACAAATAATGAAAGAACTATCAGGAAGTGTCTGAGAGAGAAAAAAATAATTTCAATAAACATTTTCATGGCCCTTTCTCTACAGAACATCACCACTGTTGCTGAATCTTGAAACAAAGTGAGAACTTGCAAAAATATTTACTCCTATCCTAAAAATTCAGAACCTTTTGTCACCCAAAAAACCTTATTGAACAGGCTTGGATTTACTGAAATTTAAACAAAGGCTTCGCTATGAAAGCTTTAACATGGCATCTATGTAACAAGCCAAGCTACCTCACTAATCAATACAGAGGGTTTGATTTCAGTAAGGGTGATAAAAGTTACTCTAACCCTGGCCAGCTACAAGCTCTCAACAGATGATCGTCATTAGGGCTCTACCGGGGTCCCGCGTACTCGGGCGGTACAAATGTGTCCTATTAGTACATGGTCTGTCTGTTTGGCAACGCCGGGCTCAAGACAAATGGCAGCTGCTGCCCTTCAAGGTCTGAAGTCAAGTCCTCCGGGAATCTGAAAGCCCAACTGGAAAAATCAAGGCCTGTTCATTAGAGACTGCTCCAGGGGGAAACTTGCAAGGCTGCCATTAGAACTATATAAAAGAGCTAATTATTTTTATAAGACTTTTAAAACTATCAAGCACACCTAGTTATAATAAAAAGTATTTACTGCTGGCATTCCATTAAAAAAGACATTGCTTTTTGTCAAAAAATCTGCCGGTGACAGTACACAACTGAAGTCTTTGTATTGAAAATTTTTATGAGTCTTCTAGGAGAAAGTTGTGTAAAAACTGACTAGATGAGAGAGCTTCTCAAGGGAAGGCATAACATCATGCCCACTAATGTGAAAAAATATCCCAAACACACTCATATGAAATGAATGAACCATACATAAAAGTGGGCTGAGATTGTGCATGTGTGATTATCTACCCATGAAAAACAGAAGGAATTCAAGAAACAAACACATTCAGTGTTGCAAAGGTGACTGAAAAGAATAAACAAAATCTTTGTTTCAAATCTGTGCTGCTGAGGAACAACCCAACATGCTGCAGTACATGTGTATGGATAAATCAGTCAGAATGGCACAGGACCCACGTGGTATCAAACATTAGGCAGAAAAATGAAAATTAACACTGTTTCAGTATTTTTTCCTCTGTTTTATCAAACATCGAAACAAAGATTACAGTAACGATAGCTACTTTCATAAAATATACTCTGGGGAAAAGTTGGAACATGACAGGGTTTTTTTTTATTCATAACCACAAAATTCTTTACTATTTTAACTATGAAACTGAATCAAAGTTTCTTATACTGAAATATTTTCCCAGCTGCATAGCATGACAACACTGTATTGAGTTCTAATGTTATAACAGATCACCACTACAGAGTATTTATTACAAATCTTTTAAAAGTGCTATATGAAATTCATTAGTGTTCCTTAATCAATTCTTGGACCAACACGCACATTAGCTTCCGATAGCCTAATTCAAAAACAGCAATTACAACCCTAGTCTTCATGCAAAAGGACAACAGAAAGAAGCTATGTTAAACCAGTTTAAAAGAATGAAAATGTAAAGAAAACAGATTAGGAATGATTTATATCAATGCCTAGTGCTGAAGTTAATTACAACTAACCCAATAAAATAGTGCCTTTATTATTGTACAGCAAGTAATAACCTTAGACGCAAAAAACAGAACTCTTTGCTGACTTTTGCATGCTCAATTCCACAGCACACTACATTAAGAATTAAAGAAGTAGTAAATAAGCCATACAGAAACAGCAGGTTTTTAACTAAAAGCAGAAGACTCCCCTGCTGTTTAACCATGTGGGTTATTCCATGTAAACAGAGCTTCCTATAAACTAGTATTATGTTGTTAGTGGTAAATGCCTAAAACTATAATGAGAGTTTAATTTCAATACTTAAAAGTTAGAGTTCAAGTCACAGTAAGCTTTTATAGATTCTGAAAATAAATTATACACATGTAGAGCTGGAGTTACATACTTAAGTACTAGATTCTTCAGTAAAAATACCACAGAAAAAAACTATCAGCTTGTCAGACAAAGCCTTTTGTGCTATGAGATTACTCTCAAAGTGACAACTGTAGCCTTCTCTACAAAGGACACAAATCTATCCTAAAAAAATACATTGTTATGAATGATATACTACATAAAATGTTACAGCATATACAATCTTTAACAATTGCACACAGACAAAAAATCTTGAGATAGGTTGCATTTGCCATAATTTATGGTGACACCAAATATTCTTAGAACAGCAATAAAAGAAAATTTTAACTTAATCCAAAATTCATACAAAATTATAAAAATATCACTGCATAAATAAAATTATATCAGTAGTAATTTTCACAGCATAAAAGCTGCATATCTCTCCGATCAAAACACATAAACTCCATTTTTGTATATAGTTTCAAAGAAGTATGAAAAATTGGGGAAAAAATTGAATGAGTGGATCGCTGCTTTAAGGTCCCCAGTTTCTGATGGAGGAAGCAATTTCCCCAGGCAGCCTCGCCCTTTCTCTCTCCCACTAGCAGGCTGTTGCCATGACGCCTCATGAAACAAAATTAGGGGTCAGGTTTGAGTTCATCTAGCAGCAAACCTTCTCCACTGCAGTTTCCTCTCCAGGTTCCTTAACCATCAGCTATTTTCAATGCCAAGATGAAAGACTAGCTTCAGAAAGAATATGAACAGGAATCTTAAAAATTAATTGAGAAATCAAAGTACCAAGCAGTCCTGTAAATAAGCAGCAATGGGAAGCACAAAACTCTTAAGTCAAAGGAGATAAGTCAGAAAAACAGATGTGAGAAAAAATGACAACATATATTCAACAAAGGGAAAAGTTCCAATAATTAAGTTGCAGTGCCTCCATCATTTTCATGAAGAAAGGCAAACAAACTGAGGAATAGCAGGAGCATAACGCAACTGACCCTTGATTTCAGTGCTTTTTTTTTTTAACTGTAATTTGAAATTGTGTAAAATCACTGAACAGGAAGGAAAATGCCTTTCAAGGTAGACTACAAATTACAAAAACAAGAAACTTACAGCAAACTCAATGCTGTACAGCAGCACCAGTACTACTGGACTGGTCCCACTGATAACAACATTCATCATCCCCATCAAATAGCAGCAACCTTTCTGCTCAATGTTCTCAGCTTCAAATAAATAAATTTAACTAATAAAGAAATATGACACTGGTTTTGGAACCGTAAGTCCCTTTATACGGCAGGGGGGGTGGAACTAAATGATCTTTAGGGATCCTTCCAACCCAAACCTTTTATGATTCCATGATTCTGATATCACCCTTTTCCCCAAATGTAGCTTGGTTTCTATTTAAACTCTCATAATGAATGCAGACACATGAGCAACAATCATTCTTGCTATCACTGTACCTTTGAGGGAATGAAACTCAAGTATCTAAACCAATCCCACCTCTTCACTCATAACACAGGATGTCCAAACCTGTCCCTTGATACTCCCTTAGGCAATCCTATCCTAATGCAGATCTTTTCTTAAAAGATTTAGTGAAAATGAAGTTAAATCAATTTAAAAAAAAAAAGGCAGAAAAACTAATATCTCTCCCATTACACTCCACTTGCATACTCTGTTCCCTTCCTCGTCCTACATCTATTGTCTTTACTTACACTAAAATATAATATATATACAACATGTTGCAACAAAGGTCTCTCTTATCATCTGTCACGACAATAAACATGATAAATAATAATTTCCTACTCCTTTCACTGCAAATCCTTACCTGCACTCACCAAGCAGATTTACCAAAAGAAAAATATATCTATCTTGGTTTCATGAAGAAATAGAAATAAAAGTCTGCAGAACTATTCAAAGAGCACTGGAAAATCCAGCTGTTTTTTCTGAATCAAAATTGCCTCTGAACTAGGATCTAACATCTAACAGACCTCAATATCATGATTGCTGTATAATCTGAATTATGAATTCTTATCACTTAAGTTATCACAAGATACTCATGGAAAAACTAGTGCATTTAGTGCCAACAATCCTTGATGAGACAAATGTTTTCCCAGTTGCAGAAATAGGCAGAAAGCAGACATGTATATAAATAAGAGTGCAAGTCAGACAATAAACTGAACAGCATCACTACACAAAGTTTCTCTGGGTAGAACTTCCAGTAAATAGCACAGCTCCCCAAATCCTGAGTTCCCCAAGCAGTTCTGCTTGGAAACAGACACATTATTTGGTTTATTAACACGAACAAAAAAGTTCCCATATTTGTAATTAGTATTAAATCAGCAAGAAGCATTGGTGCTCACTGAACTTTCCATAATCTCATACCCCTCCCCTGCACTAACGCTCTTTCCATAGTCTCAAATTAAACAGACTGGCTGTAAAACAGCGGGGTGTCAAATTAAAGCACACTTTATTTTCAGAGGTCTCCACACTTCGCGGCTGACTTCCTGTCAGGAAGAGTTCCATTTCAGTGCAGAGCCCCACCAGCAGGGAGCTCACAGAATTAAGTGCCAGTTGATATTACTTTGTTTTGCATTTACCACCCATGAGAATATTGTTCAAAGATCTAGTTATAAAGTCAGCATGGTATCATCCTTCTGACTAGACTGCCAAGCCACAGGGTGTGCTCTTGCTGCACAAAACTCACCTTAAATGGTGGTGTTTTTTTAAGTCCTAGTGTGCTGGTGAAGCAACAGGATGCCTTTTTTCTTCAGAAAAATCTTGCTTCTGTAGCTAAATTATGTTCCCTTGGTTTTGAACATCTGCAGCACTGTACATTAATGGAAATGAAGCTGTCCTGTTCCCCTATCCCACTCCCAAGATTCACATTTACATTAGAGAATCCACTCTCCTCCCTAGACATGAAAACGTATACATTAATCAAACAAACTCTCAGCAACACAACTTTAAGGGCTAATATTTCTAGCTATACAGGGTGTGTTTTCCATTAAACTCACACCGACACCATGTCCTGAATTTCTGACCAAATGGAAATAATTTTTAACTCATGAGAGAGTTTTTCTTCACATGTGAAGTCTACAGAACCACTAAACAGATGGGAAGTCTATAGAACCACTAAAGATTGTACTTCAGAAAATAAAAAGTCAGGAAGGAAAAATCCTCCCTTTTGCCACAGAATTCTGTTTTAGTAAGAACAACTTAGGAAAGTTCATCTCTCTCCACTCCAATGTGGCAAACTATTTCAAAGAATGGTTTTGTGGTTTGTAACCCGATCTTTTATCAATTTCTCTACCAAAGGCCTGCAAGACATGTTTGATCCTCGAACTAGATTGTCCCAAGAAACAATGACTCCAAACACATCACTCCAAACAAAAAAGTCATGGCTTTACGACACCTATCTGCTTGCAGCTCTCTATACACTTTCTTAGTCTAATATATAGAACCCATCTTTACTTTTTTTCATACTTCAAAACCACAAAGCTCACAATTCCTTCCCGAAAAGCAGATGTGTAGCATAAACCAAAAAATGCCAGTTTTTGCTCATCTTAAAATCTCACATTCTATATTTCATCTCCAAACTGGACAATAAGTAAACTCTTAAAACGTCCTCTTAGACTGAGTATTACGGAAAGATAAAAGCATATAAAGCAAACACTGAGACCACCACCTGCCAGGATACAACTACCAAGTGCTTCTGGCATCGCTAAGTCAAGAATAGGTCACTTATTATTGGTGCAGTATTGGCAAATAATTCTCAATACATTCCAACCTATTTTCACGCTTAAGGCCAAAGGAGTTATAAACTTCTTTGACTTCTACTACTAAGCAAACTGTCAATATACATCCATTCACTTCATGGAATATTGTTTCTTGTATGAATCTATCACAATTTTTAAATTGTTTTTAAAATTTAGCCAGTGATGGACACAGGCATTTTAAATGGCCTATCTGTAAGCCATACTAAAAGCATAATATTCCCAAAGCCAGCAATTACACCTAAGAGATAAGACAGATTTCAAGCAGATCTTAAGTGTAGTAAAGTGTGAACCTTAGCAATTTTAAGAACAGGAGTTTGAAAGAAACTCCTACTTAAACATGCTAGGGTGCTCTCCAAGCAATTCCATGGAACTCAACAGGCAATTAAACTCTCAAACAATTTAGAAAGCAACAGGAAACCAGACTGGGGATGAAGTTCTAACAGACAGGTTTTACATTATCCTGGGGTTTTACACAGAATATATTACAATAATCTAGTTCTGGAGAGACAAAATCTACATACTGCTTAAGTCAAAAAACAAAAAAATACATGCAGCTAATTTAAATGTAATTTCAACATACTCCAGTTCAAAGGAAAGGTTTTCCCAGCTGTTTCCATTTATTTCAATCTTATCAGATTTGCACTTCAGACAGTTATCTACCACACTGATCTTCAGTTTCAGACACTTTAAATGTAAAACATACTTCAATGAAGCAAGCAGCCAAATATCCATAGCACATGTAATCCATTTGTAATTATTCCAAGTACTCTGCTCAGTGACAAATACCAAGCATAAAAGTTGTCAATAGATGTTTTCGGCACCCAAACTGAAATCCTCAGGTTTCAGAGATGGAAGAAAAACTCCCACTCAGGAAGGAAAGAAGTTACACTATACATAAACCCCCAGATATATCAGTGTAAAGGAGAACCCAGGTGTTCTAGAGAACAGATTTGGTAACGAACCCTTCTGTTTTGTTAGAAGGAAACTTACTGACAAGACAATATCTAAAATCCAAGCACCAAAGGACCACATTTAAGGAGTCTGGATTCCACAGCCAGTGCCCACCCTCACCTTCCAGGACTTTCATTCACATTCTCCCACATTAATCCTACTGACCACTAGCCAAACAGCTCACTGTGCATATATCAAGTGTCTTGCAATGTAGGAGAATGCAGAAACCCTGTATCACAACAAAAAAAAGGAAATGGCAATTGAGGACAAACAGATGAATCACAATGATGCAGTTTCAAATTGAGAGAGCTTAATTTGTTTCAAAACTGGACTCTTCTACACGACTGCTGAATGCCCTTAAGCTCCTGAGACTATTAGCTACTTAGGGTATGTTGAAAGTTTTCAGACAGATTATTTTACCTGGTGATAACAATTGTTACCTGAACCATTAATTGAACTTAAATCTCTTCTGCTCCAGGAGAATAATTCAATAGCATGGCCCCTGGCTACTGTGGGATCTACCTTTCCCTCTCCTTGGCTCTGACCACCGTCTCCATCCTGCAAAACTAAACCACTGCAGATTAAAAAACATACATTGCAGGGGAAAAAGAATTTTTGAGGTGAAAACAGTTTATAATATAAAATATTTTCACTAAAAATATCCCATGTAACACTATACATAAAGCTCAACAGACACTTCCCAATTACTTTACATCCAGTTGCATCCTAAAAGATGAAGATATTCCATTTTGCTTTCCGGTTACAAAGACCATGTAATATTTGTTACTAAATAACACTAGAAACATCCCTACTGCTGCTTGCATAACAATTAATAACATGCTTGGTAATCCTATGTTTTCAACTGTTAGGATTTACACAGTTTTATTAATGTGCCTGGATCCACTTGGTATGAAGTAGATCTGAGCAGCTTAAGAATCTAAATAATCCATAGTAGAGTAAGATGATCTTGAATATTCTCCCTTCCACAGCCACCTCATCTCTACAAAAAGCTAGGCTAGCAAATATTCTTCCAATCTCTAAATATTTCAAAAGAGCACAAGCAATAAAAATAATTTTTAAAAAATTTTAAAAAGAAGATAAAAGCGTACTATAAGGTTTCTGGCACAACATTTCACGGAAAGTTAGTACTACAAGGCACAAGGCAAACACCTATGGGCATGATTCATGCAAAATCTTACCCTGAACTTCTCAATTTAGACTTTGTTAAGTTCTTTTTCCAATTTTTGTGGGTTAAGATCTAAATCATTTTCATTTGACTGATAAAGTTATGTTTCTAACCATTTTATCATGAAAGCAATCTATCACTGAAGCTTTTTAACTCAAGTACAGCTGCATTAATCTTTGATACAGACAAAGATCCTATTGGAAGAAGTTCACACTGTATAAAAAGAAAACCTTTCCACTCCTGATATCTTCTAAATGGCTTTTAAAAGGAAACTAGAGAATGTATTACAGTTGCTAGAAAATCACCTGACAGCTTACAGAATCCCTACAAAATCTACCCTTTATGCCAAAACACACACACACACACACACACACACACACACACACATATATATACATGTATATATTTGACCACGTATGTAAAGGATTATCAAATTCTTTTTAAACTTATTTTCAGCTATTATAACAAAGTGATTAGATGGAAGAACATTATTGTGATTAAAATGTCATCATCTAATACTTGGGGCACATAAAAATTATTCCAACAGCATTTATTCTCTTCATATCTAAACCAGGATATTGCTAAAGAGTTTTGATGAATCTGTTGAGTTTGGCTGCCATGGTATCACAGTGACATTGGTCTTTAGATAACCTATAGTCAATTCAATTAAAACTTCATAGCAATCACTATAGTTATCCATCACATCAAATTGCACTTAAAAGTAAATTAGGAACCAGTGCAGATCACAGAGCATCAGCACAATGTGTTCTCTCAACCAACACTGAAAACCTGCCATCTTCTACATCAACAAAAATCTCCAAGCAATTCAAAGGCTTGCCACATTTTAGAACACACTGCAGAAATCCATTCCTGAGGTAATGAACTTGGATCATTGATGCAAAGCTTTTTTTCTGAGCAGAGGATACTCATAAAAGCCTGAAGATCCCACTGCATTCCATGAACACTTAAGCAATGGGGTGGAAGAGGAAGGAGGGTGTGGAAAAAATCTGCTGAAAAAATCCAACTCCTATTGCTCTTCCTTAGGGAAAATAATGGAATCATATGGTTTGTATGGGTACATGGAACACATTTATATTGCTCAATCAAGATTCCTTAGCAAAGTATGGGAGGTGAAATGACCAAGATGCTGCCCATGCGAGAGATGTACACTGACTTCTTTATGAGCATCAGAATCCACCAGCAAAGGGATTTGGTAGAATATGAAATATCATGCTAAAGAAATACCTGTGGCAAAAACTTCACCACTTAACCAGCGACAACTAAGTTAGACAAGGAAAAAAAGCAAGCTCAAAACCTCTAAGCTGAAGACCTTTGCCTATAAGGACAGCAAGACCAACTTTCACCGTGTAATTTTATGTCTTAATACTACTAATCAGACTCTGCTGTATTTTTCAAATGCACACATAAACCTCCAAAAACTGTCAGAGCTGCACATGACATGTTCAACCATGATTGTATTTCACTGGGCAATATGAGGAGATGCTATCTCTGCACGTGAAAAATATTTGGAGTATTAGGGTTTATGCTTCCCTCTTCCATCTCCCCATGAAATAATACTTTATCAAGGTCCACTAATAGTTATGGTTATGTAGTTATATTGCAATATATTATATTAGTATTTCCAGAAGATAAAATATCTAGCAATTAAATGTATTGAAACATTGTTCTTGGTTTTACATACACCATCAGCTATCAAGAATGTGCCTTTAGTCTTTTGAAAAAACACTGGATACAGGAAGGAGAAACCAAGAATCAGAATACCTTGAACAAGCACATGGGGTGCATATGTGGGCAGTGGTGGTGGAGGGGTCATACAAGTTGTTCCAGTACTCATTAATTTTCAGTTGTAACCTTTTAAATAGGTTGGGTGGCATTCCATCAATTTTAGAAAATTATCCAAGACCTAAACAGTGTTTGAATCAGTTAGTGTAAGTTCATTTTGTCTAGAATACCTAGATTCAGTAGAAAAATGCTCCTAAATTGAAGATGAATCTGAGAAGATCCACCCAATTAGTTCTCTAACTCCACTGATGATTCAGTTGATTGACTACAGAAAGCAGCATCTTCCAAGTGCCAGAAATTCTGTAAATCCAAAGGCATCAAGGAAAATTATGGACCCTCTCTCACCTATTTCGTACCTTTTCACCATGGAGCTACAATAATCAGACAAATGCTTCATGCACGTGAGCAAGAGATAAATATTTTTAATCCCTTCATGAGAGAGGAGTGAAGACCACAGTTTTTCCTACACAGTCATGTATTTCAAGAAAATATCTGACAAATCAAAGGAAGCACAGTAGTATTTATGTTTTATGGACATGTACTTAATTCATCCATGCCCCTCTGAGTTTTAGGCACAGAGAGAGAGCCCTTCTAGACAAAAATGCTTTCTTCAGGGGTGACATCAGTTTCCCTGTGAAGAAGTCTTGTCTCACAGCTGCATGTGAGCACCTCCAGCATCCTGATGTCACTCATTTAGATGGGAGAACAGAAAGAGAACTTCTCTCTGTTGGCTGGTTTAATTACCCCGACAGGATGCCAGGCCAGACGAGATGGTGCTTCCAGGTTCACTGTACTGTATGCATTTCTGATAAATGGGAAAAGAATAGATGACCTGGCAGAAGGCTCAGACAATAACATGTGATTTACAGGACATGAATGCAGCTACTATAAGATTTATCTGACAGCCCTCTCCGATAGTGGACTGTTGAGTATCCGATGGAATGATTTCTAGTCTGGAAAGTCTGCTACTGAGTAGCCATACACATTATTTATTTATTAGATGTTTTGGGTTGAAACCATTTTTAAATGATGCACTTCACAATGCTCAGCCATAAATTTAGTTTTAAACCCTAGAAGGGAGGTAGTGTTATTGGAATGTGTGTCAGACTGAATTAGGATGAGCAACACAACGCTTTTATAAAGTGGCCTTGAATGCAACGTTGATTCCTTCAAAAATGATATTAATGTCAAATAAGCAGGAACACTTTGCAGTAATACTAAATGAAGGATTCTTTATGTTTTGATAGATTTATAGAAATGTAAGTACACACACACAGACACATCTCAAAATGTAGCATGTCTATCAAAAAACACAACAGTTTTTGTCTCAGAAAAAACCTTTTGTCTGTGTCTCAAACCACCTGTTTCTCTTTTTACCTTGTGTTAAACAGAAAACAATATATCAACATGCAAACACAGAAACATTAAATAAGGGTCTTTTTCCATATGCCTAAATATATTAATTTTAAACAAGAAAAGAAATTAACCAGGTGTCACAAATAGTTTCAGAGAACTGTACCTCTTGAATTTTTTTTAAAATTACTTCACCCATTAAAGAGCTTTATTTTCACAATTTTATGAAAAAATTGTAGGATATTATTATTCCCTTTTCCACTTCTGAGGAAGAAAAATATAATTCAGCCACAGATCTAAATGAACATCAGAAAAATGTCAGGTGCTTCAGAAAAACAATCCAAGTACTTACATCATATCTACAATGTTTGAAATTAATTTTGAGAAGAGGTTATCATAAAAAAACCCAAAGATTAATCAGAGCAATCTTTCAATTTCATAAAAGGATGGCTGACAAATTTGTGAAGTTTTAAATCAAATTTGCAGATACTTACTTCATAACTATGCCACATTATTTATGTGATTAAAAACTGTTTTTTGACCTGATCTTTTGATCTTTGGCACTGCATCCTCTCCATCTCCTCTTAAAAATTAATTAAAATTTTAGCAAAAGGATATCACTTCATTTCCCACCCTATCTTGTGGGGAAAAAAAAGAAAATAAAAAGAAGGGGAAAAAAAGGAAAAAATCAATCAAGCTCAACCCCATCTCCTCCCAGTATCTGTAAAATGTCGGCTTGAAATTCAATTTCATATCTCTCAAGCTTTCATGTAGCAAAAGACAGTTCACTTCTTAACAAAATAAATCACTTCTGTGATTGCCATGCTGACCTCTTTGAATTAGGAAAATTCAAAGTGAAAAATGTAATTATCACCCCAGAACAATCTGTATACATCTGGAGCTAATTTTAGATTCATTTCTCACATCGTTTTTCATATTCTGCCAAAAATTACAGCTGCTATGTAACTTTAAAAAGACTTTGAGGTCTTTGTGACTTTATTGGTTTATTTCTACTACTCCACAAAGAACCATCTCAGCCTGTGCAACCTGCACTGCTAAGCAATCACGGTAGCTTCAATTTGATTAGATTAGCAGTAAGTGGCATTGTGACACATATGACAAATAGATGCATTAGAGCACGTCATTTATTCCTTATCCTTTCCACTTCCCAAAACCAAACAAGTGACGTACAGTACAGAGCACAACATGATTTTAAGAAAGATTAGATTACCTTACCCAAAAAAAGGGGGAAAGGTCAAGCACTAATTATTGATACAAGCAGCATGGATACCAAAAACTAATTTTTCTAAATGGTAATACCAAGTTGTCAGACACGTATTTAATACTTGGATTAGTTTTTACTTTAACACATTCCTGAATGAACAGTAAAATTTGTTATACGGATTTCTCAGTAGCAAAGATTCTTTTATAATTTAAATCAGCTGCAAGTTCATATTCTAGAAGTTGTGAACAAGGTTCACTTCCAGTACTGCCATATGTAAAATAACCTCTAAATTCCAAAAGTTCCATAAGGAATATTAAATTCTTTTCAGGGTAAAACAATACTGTATTTCCTGAGCAAGATGGAAAACTAGATGAGCAAAGTTCTGGTTACATTCATTAATAATAACCTCACTGGAAAACATAACTACTCTTCACTAGTTCATTGTAAAATCTATTAGGTGTAATCTCCAGAAGTAATTGTTCTTATTGCACTTTATTGACAATGTAGACTATCGATTTTTCACACCTTCTATGATTCTTTCATTTGTATTCATGAAATGTCTATCAGCACACTCTAAATAAATTTGGCAATATAGGCACTAAAACGAATAAATCGATGTGAAGAAACATTAATTTTGCATTATCCTTATTCGTCAGGCAAGCAAACCATAGGGGTTGTAAATGAAGGTCAAAGGTTTTGAAATGGGTCAGAACCCTTGACCTCTAGACCAATACCATTCCCATTAAAAAAGGCTATTTTAAAGTTTTAAGTAGGGGAATTTACTACCAGAAAGGTATAATTTTAAGGCACCAAAAGAAAGGCTCAATAAAAGCAGACTTCCATTTAATTACAAAAAAAAAAAAAAAAAAAAAGAAAAAAACCCCCCAAAACTCCAATTAATAAAGCATACATAATTTTTTAAAAGTTCCTTAGGCTCTGTCTCTTTTCGGATCACAGGAACAGGCAGTTCTCAAGTTCTTACATATCTAAAATCACTTTACCTTTAGGAATGTAGAATGTCCCAAACTGATGACAACCAGGGTTGCTTTCTTAAATTTTTCTCAATCCTTAGTACTTGTCAAATCAATTAGGAATGACAGGGTTTCAAAAGTATTTATCACTTATTTCATAACCTCTACACAAAAGGAAAAATTCTATTTATCCCAGAGGATTCAGCATGTCAAGATGCAGGAATCAATCTGTTTCTTTAACTTTAATATTTTATTGATCCTATCTCATCTTACAAAAATGACAGCATAGAATTACGTAGGCACACCATCTTCAAGGTTATGTAAATGCTCAATAGCATGGTAACAAAAACCCACTTGAATAGACACAATTACTATGATTTTTTTTAAATCAAAAGGCCTTGTACATTATCTTTTTACCTATTACACATGAACCTAAATTAAAAGTAAAATTTTGTCTGTAATTTCCATTGTGTTCAGACAGATCAGTTTCAGACATTGTTACTTAAACCTCACCTGAGAGCAAAGGAGCATCACCAGCTCCACGACTGAACTGCTAGATTTCATGCACACAAGACCTATAAAAGAAAAAAAAAATGATACATAAATGCAATGCTTTTGTGGCACCAGCTATTAACATAAACTATTTTGAAGTGCAATAGATGAGAAGCATTTTGACAAACAAAAGAAACTGAAGTTTTCATGCCACTTCCAGTTCAATTTTGTACTTTATCAGCACAAAATAAAAGTACATATGTGAGAGGGAAATCATAAATTCCATGCCTTCCATCTAAAAGAAGCAGCTAATAGTAATTCTTATCCCCATTACTCAGTTTCATAAATGTTTGTATGTCAAAATGATCAGAAGTGTGGTTAACATATGTTATATTAATCCACTGTATCTACATTTTGCCATTTCTCGAAGGATTGTGTCATTATATATGCAGAGAAGGGAAATGGCTTTATGACCTCTGCTTTCTCCATTGCGCGTTCTCCTTTCAGCCCCCAGCTATCAATCAAGTTTCCATTTTGTTTCATGGCAGCAGACATCCCAAACACTCTTATTAGTACTTTGACCCTTAACCCCACACTAAACCTAAGCAGAAGTGCAAGCAGTAACCTATTATACATTTTCAGTTGTTTACAAACAACTAATACTAATACTAAACATACTAATTTGAGTATTATTATTTGCATTTTGGTTTGGGTTTGTCTATAACTGGCATTTAGAACCAAAAATTGGTTTCGTGTGTTTATGTTTGTCTTTACAGTTCATACACTCCCAGTGGTTATCCTGCTTTTTGTTTGCTCATCCAATTTATGAAATACTCATGAATCCACATATATAACTGTACTACAGCCAAAATACTTTGAACCATATTCTCTTTTATCTTCAGAGGAAAAAAATGTAACTAGAATGGATTCTTTAGTTCCTTAGAAAATAAAGCTTTGAGAAAAATTGCTTTTCTGGTTTTTCTTATTAAATGAATGAAATAAATTTGTTCACAAGGCAGCTTCTATTAAAATGTTTATCAGCTAAAATGACGCACAAATGTGTAAACAAAAGTAGAATCCCATCTTTTTGAGTCTCACAGAAAGCAATTCATACACTTCTTCCTTCAATTTCTTCTTACCTCAAATGGTAAGCAAGCTAAATTCCTAAACTAAATAACTTTAATTTGTGAAGTTTAATGAAGTCTCAGTTTTGACAACAGCAGTCTTCAGTGAAACACTTACCAGTGTTTGATGCTCTAATAGTGTTTCTGACAATGCTCATATTCAGCACTACAAACATGATGACTGTCCTAACCCAAGATATGAGTAGTTTCAAAAATGGTTTTAAAAGAACTTTAATTCCCTAGAAGAAACTAGATCCGTTAGTGCAAACACAGCTCGTGCAAGTGATCAGCTAAGCAACCAGGGGATTCTATCATGAGTGCACTTATCACTGGAAGCTGCAACAAGCTCTTCTTGTCACTTCTTCAACAGGACAAAACCTGAAAATTTCACTCTAAAAATAAGTGCACAAAGCAATTTATATGATATAGCCAAATTTTGAGAAAACTGAAAAACTGGTGTTGCACTGCTAAATTCAGTCTCCCAATATGCACAGTTTTTTAAATTGAGGACATTAACATCTGCATTGCAGAACTGAGCCTCATTTTTAAGCAGAGAGAAACCCACCAGCAGAAAGAAACCTTCATCATATCCATCTCCACCATTTCATGCCAATCTTCCACCAGGAAGAGCCACGATCACTGCTGTGCACAGGAATGCCCATCTTCTCAGATGTGCCAGAGAATTCTCCTCCACACTGACAATGTATTCCTCTTACCTGTATGACTCCCTTCCAATTAGAAACCAAAAAGCCTGAAGCAGACTCGGGCGCAAGAGAGAGACCAGAACACACTCCACTGACATAGCTCCCAAGAACCCTTCTGTTACAATATCCCAGTAAAAGTGCCAGGTCTTTGTACCCAACTCACTACACTATATAGTTTACTTTGAATCAAAGTGTTGACCCTGACACCAAAATTTTTCTTAAAGCTCACAAAACACATTTTGTACACCAGCTTCTATGGGACAGATGGCCAGTAGAGTTGGAAAACAAAGGAAGATGGACACAAAGAGGTAGCAGAGATGGCAAAGATGAGGAAGCAATGACAATGACCTCAGGGGGCTAAAGGCAGAAGGAACAGGAGGCAGTGAAATCCAGTGGACAGCACTGTTTGGGAAGGCAAGAAGAAAACTTCCAAACAAAGGAATTTTCAGTCTCCAAGGTAAAACAAAGAACACAAAACCCCCCTTTTTTAAATGGAAACTTACTTGTACCTTCTATCAGCAACTCCTGCCCATGGCTGCCCAAAAGAGTCCGAGAAAGGAAGGGAGCAAAATCCACAAAAATCTCTCTCAGAAGCGGGGCAGCTTTTTCCAAAGCATGCTCAAGCCTGTCTGTAATACTAGTAGAGAGATACGTGTGATTAGCAATAAAAGAAGGAAGTCACTGAAATTTTGTAAAAAGGAATACAGATTTTGACGATGTTTAAGTCATATACATGTATAAGAAGGAATTAATTATCCAACACTCACTATTTTCCCAAACCTTCATTAGTTACTGAAAATCAGCAAAAGGACATTCTTATGTTTCGTGGTATCAGAATATCAATTTTAATATCAATAACATGAGCCACAGCACAGCTGTTCAGATCAATTGGAAGTTACCTCATATTGGAGGCAGAATCCTCAGGCACTGAAGAAACTGCAGGAACAGATGGCAACTTTGAATTAGATGATCCCCTTCCTACAAGAGAAAGTAATAATAAACAAATTATATAAGAAAACATTCCAAGGATTAGAAAAGTAGACCAGAAACTAAAGCCTTGAGTTTGAGCTCTGACAAACCAAGTGTTGTGTGAGGACTAGGTGAAACCCTTTCACCACTTTGTACCGCAAATACTTTTTTTCCATAAGAGTGCTATTTACTTGCATTCATATTTATCAGGTATGTCACGGCACGTTTTTTAAATAGTGCTTTAGCATGGACAGAAAGTAGTTCAAGGAAGCATTGTAGTTTGTTTTGTGAAGGAAGTCAGACTAGGCTGCAGTGATTCCTTCTGGTCGTATAAGCCAGGACCCTATCTGAACAAATTTAGTAATATTTACAACCCTAGAAGTGAATACACACCATGTCTTACACCTTTAATACTCCTATAATATGCTAATATATATAATAATACTAATACATAGTAATATACAGCCAAATGGTAATTTTAAAGCAATCTCTTTTGGTTAGTAGAAGTGTTCACTTGATTTCAAGTAACCTGCACAGAAAACCCTTAATATTTTTGTCTAAAATTAAAATATATATTTGCATCAAAATCATGCAGAAGACAATGAGTGGGTATTTTCAACAGCCAGGCTTAAATTTTTGCAAAACTGAGACTCTGACAGAGGCAGCTATGATAAAATTTTCCATTGCACTGCCGGTGTCATTAGCATGATGGCAGTGGTATAACCTCATTTATGAGTTATTAACTTTGCCACATCAATTATTCAAAGGTTGATAGGGAAGACTGGGTCATTTATGTATCCTACACTTACAGAAAAAAAGCAGTTGTGTTATGTCAAATTGACACTACATGGCTCTCATCAGCACAGGAGGAATCTGTAAATATTAAATTCTGCTGTTCAGTATATAAAGAGAAATACAACCTCCCCATACTGCAGTATGGATTGGTATTAGCAATGATGAACAGGGGGCAAGCGAGACAGCCAGAGACTTCACAGATATTTTCTGCCAGGATAGGAATGGTGACTCACAAATCTTACACTGCATTCCAAGCTATAGAGAGGAATGAATCTTAGCAGACAGGTTTCTGTGCATTTCCCAGGAGCATGACTGCTCTTAGTCCATCTGCAATCCTATCTCTTTCCACCCCGAGACCCTGTCCTATTCTCTTTCCTCTCACCTTGCCAGTTCCAGATTTTTATGCTGCTGGAAAGGAGGGGAGGAGAAAAAAAAAAAAGGAAAAAAGCCTGAACAAAGAGAGTTTAATCATTTTAGTTCTCATATCTATCTTAGCAAAGACGTGACCCTTTTTAGAGCTGTAACTATAGAAAAATTCCTGATGGTCCCACCTCCAATGGAGTTTAATTCAGTTAAATGCAACCTGTCTGGAAATCAGCTGCTGAGATCTTGAAACTATCTTCCAAAATGTGTCAACTGCAACTTTTCAAAGATTTTCAACTTGACTGAAGTGAAATAGATTTGGAAAGAGAGGGAAAAGATAGATCCCTGAGCAAGTGAATTTATTTCTCCTGTCAAATTTCAAACTTCTGCTCCAAAACTCTGGCACACAGAGCTTTCTCCAAGAAATATCAAGGGTTTCTGGCAGGTGAGGTTTTTTTTTGTTTTTCTGTCCAGAGAAGGTGGTTTTTTCCAATCTTGTTTCAAAGGCAGCACAGGAACGAATAAAATAAACTAGAATATCATAACCATGAAAAATTTTGCTCTCATTTCTTCTTTCTTCAGAGATAGGAGATATCTTTGTGAATGTGATTCACCTGTGTTTTTCATCAGTTCAACCTGAAGCTCTTATGCTGACTGCTGTACAGGTATGACAGAATCAGAAGGAAAGTGAGTGGGCCATACAGAAAAAAGGATAAGAAAGTGGTGAACAAACTGTTAGCTAAAAGCAAAGAGAAATGTGAACCTTCTGGGCACTGTCTCCTGAATATTTTATGTAATAAAGACTAATCAAATATATATATATATATTCCTGAAAGTTTCAGTGGTGATGGCAAGATTTTGTAAATGTTCTCAGTATTTTCATGGATATAACTCCATTTTTTTTAACAGCTAGTTTTCCACAGTCAAAGCACCAAAAAGTATTTTGGGTATTCCCAACAGAAAAGCTGTCAAATGATGTGCCGAAAATTAGAACACAGCCTCCTGCACAGAAAACCAAAGCCCACATAAGGAAACAAAGCCACATGATTCAGTGGTTTGTCAGATACTTAACAGCTACAATATTTTATTTCCTTTTATTTTTATTAAAACTTTAAAACTGCTATGTCATTTGTCATGAGAAACTTGATATTTATATAATTTGACTAGAATACCCAGCTTTCTCCCTAAAGCCGAACATCCCTATTCTCATTTAATAAGTCCCTCTAACTTAAAAATACTCTGAAGTCCACATGTCCAGAAGTGGATTTACAGGCACACACTGCCCATAAGGGGAAATCAGCACACTGATCTGGGTAGTCCAACACAGTACCAAACAAAGCCTTCAAAATAAGAAAGTCCTCTCAATATACAGGTTGTGGAAGCAGCATGTCTTGATACAGAAATGCTCTTTTTATCACATCTAAAATCTGTCACCAGTAATCCACTGCTGACTGGGTATGGTTATATAGTCAATAGTACATACAGCTAAAATCCTACCCTATTAAAGCAAAGATCACTTTATCAGGATAAAATAAGCCTTAACAGTGAAGCAGAGCAGCATGAGTTTTTAAATTAAATGAGACAAAATTAATTCTACGCAGTATTTGGGCCATCAGCAAAATAACTGAAGCAAAAATTAGGGAAAAATAAAATAAAGGGAAACATCGGCAAGGACAATGAGAGGGCATAATAGCCATCATGAGGCTAATAAAGAAACATACTCTTAGTCTAGGGTAACTTGGATTTTTTGTAGTTTTCTTTATTTTGTTGGGATGGGTTGGGGCTTTTTTGGTTTTCCGTTTTTTCAACAAAACTGGTAAAAATACTTTGAGTGGGAGGTAAAGGAAATCACTGACAACGTATGACATGATTATTTTTTTTCTAGAAGTAAAAAAACTTGCACAAAACAGATTAGGTATAAATGTAAAACTCTATGAAATTTTAAGTAAATATCAACTTTTAAAAATAGACATAACAGAAAAAGCACTGATAATTTGAATTTAACAAAGCATAAGGCAGGCATCTATATAAACTGATATTGTTTTTGAAGATTCCATATGGATATTTATGGTCTGAATTTCTTCATGCTTAACAACACTTAAAACCACATTCCAAACTCAGATATATTTCACTAAAAGGGGTAAATCTCAGATTTATCCCAGCTGAGAATTTCAGGGTTCTTTCAATGGGATTAGTCATAGTGATTTTTGCATGCAGATTTTGTTTTGTGAAAGTACTTTTTTTACTTTATTTAACTCAGAGGTAGCTTTTTATTACACTTCTTTTCTGCTTTTAGAGAAAAAGATGAAAATACCTCAGTAGCATATTTTCATCCACAACACACATGTGGGTAAGTGCAGTAGCTACTTCAAACATGTGGAACTAAACTGACTTATCTCTTCCTTATCCTTTCACTGATAAACTGGCTCCTTCAAACTGACAGTTTTACAGACATTTGCAAGAACATAAAAGAAAATGCAAATAGATCATCTGTCTAGCACCCTTACAGTGAAACCTTATTGTTTATTCAAGGTCCACAAGGGTCTAAACAAATAGTGTCCCGAGCAATAAAATACTGTTAAAAAACTCCTTGTGCAAGATCCTCATGCTTTTGCATGTACACTTACAAAGCACACTTGGCAATGCACAAGCAGTACATGATAATTTACTTTGTGAGGAGATGGAGATGAGGTATAAAAAAACCCCAGAGCTGAATTAAATGACCGTATCTCTTTATTTTGTACAACAGACCTACACTACATAAACACACCAGTGCCCTTGGTGGAAGAGGTATCTAGTAAAATAATGAGCTCGTTCAAAAAAACACTTCCGGGGCTGGAAGTGCACAATGCAAGACTACAATGAAAGGTTTTACAAGCTAATATAAGGGATCTGTTACATAAACACATCTGTAGGCTAAACCAAAACAGATTTCATGAAACAATGGTGAAAACTTCTCTTAAGAGATGTGTCTTTAAAACAGTTTTTGTACTGATACAGTATCAAGCCATTTCCACTGCATATCATCAGAATCTGAGATTTTTTAAAGTGTCATTCTGCTTTAGTAACTAGCCTTCAACTACTGTCACCATTAAGTTGGAATTCTCTTTGAAATAATTACTATAATCCAGTGAATTGCTTGAACTACCTCTGCACTGATGGTAACTCCCGTCATGATCATTTTTCTTACTTTAACTTGTCTCCTGCTAATTTATTTTATTGCATGACTTCAAGTTCATTTTCACCTATGTATAAAAACCAATGAATACCATTCATCTTTGCAAAACAAGCCAACTGTCGCAGAAAATTTACATTTTCCTATGTATTGGACTAGAATTCAGGAGTCACAACTCCGTTTTTATCCGCTGTTACGGCTTATCCTCATGTTTCTTCCAAGCATTCACTTCCTTTTTCACCTCACCCTTTGACATGGCCCTGTTTACAACTTCACAATTTGGGGAGCAGCTTGTCCAGAGAAGGAAAAATCCTGTAACTAACTCCGTGTGGCTCAGAGGAAAAACACGTGAAACTCAAAGAAATTCAAGTAGGAAGGGGAGGAGGCAGGCAACAGAAACTGAGCGGAACTTCTCAGTGTTTTTCTGCATTCAGAACATCAGTAAGGACAAGAGACAATTCACTCCTGTTTCCCTCAGACTTTTCATATCCCCTCTTCATAAAAAATGTATTTGAACAACCATTTGGAAACTGAATAGTGAAAGCCTCAAGACTGCATTCTTTGGAGTGAAGCACTAATAAAACACATGTGAAATCCTTCGAGTACACAAACAGAGAAACTCAGAGCATCAGAGAAAACAGCGGGAGTACAAACTGCAGAACATTTTCAAAAATTCTTAACACTTCAGAACACTGTGACTGTAATGGAAACATTTAAAAGGAAAACTAACTGACAAACAAAAATACAGGCATCCCGCTGGCATGTTCACAACAGCTCAGGCAGCTCTGTCAAGTCCTGCCTGTCCAAATATTAGTCTTGTCTTAGCAGTAGCCCTTCCTGAACACAGCATGTGTAAAACCTCAGCGTCACATCGCACATTCAGCCTGGGAGACAATCCAAGGAAGAAACAACTCCAGTGATTTTGCCCTTCTTACACTGCTACTAGCAAAGATGCTCTTTTGTTCAATACCATCCTCGGCAGTAGGTATCGAATGATTAGCTCAAGATGAGCCATCAGGTTTATGTTCTCCGTTCATTTCCAAGATTCCAGCAAACCAGCAACCCAAATACCAGCCATTAGCAACAGACCAACGGGAAAGTTCAGACCACAAGGGGCACATTTGTGTTCAGGAAAGGCTTTTTGTGCTATGAAATATTCTGCAAATTGAATGAGTAAAGGTGAAGAAACTTCTGCAAAAAGGCCAGAAGTGTCTGAGGCCAAGACATGTTTTCACTCCCTTTTGAAGTATCAGAGGAACAACAGTGAGCTTGGATGGTTCTTTCCAACCTGTGAAACTCTGTATTTGGTAGGCCAGGATATGTCACAATCTGTGTGATATGGCAGCATCTTAAGCATCAAATATCTGAGATGCTCACAGCCCTTCAGCTACAGGCTAGATGCAAACTTCAGGAAAAATTATTGGGAAGGAGCCTGATGAATTCTGAGCACACACTAATGGCAATGGAGGCATCTGGAACCACAGAGTGATATTTCAGCACAAATTCTACCATGACGAAGCAATTCTGACATCGCATCTACAGGCGGAGGATGATCACATACTATGTAACTCTTATTCCCAAATTGTGTTTGTACATGTTGCTATTAGAACACTATCACCTGCTATTTAATTCTATTTCAATGTTTGCATACCACTTTCACCTCTGTTCTGGACTAAATCTGCTCAAGTCTTCATCATAAAGCATTAAAGTGTTCATATATTTTACATGCTAAATAGTATATATATTAAAACAAATTATAGAGAAATCTATATAATTATATATGTTATCAACTTTTGAAATGTATCAAACAAATTTATATAAAACTCACTTTAAATAAAAAACAGATGATATGTTTTTTAATGTAGGAATAATGTTTAACAGCCTTCAAACATGAATTAGCCCCAAATTTATATTCACTACATAAGACCCTAATCTCAGCACTTTTTTAAAAAAAAAAGGTTTAATTTATTTCTTAATTATGAAAGTAAACAGACTCATAATGAGTGTTAGCTGGAAAAATGAGAACAATGTATTGATTCTCTGCTGCATGAAAATAAAAATTAGTGAAAGAATAGGTGATCTGAACTCAGAAGAAAATTATATTAATTATATTTTTGTTTTATAGGAAGCTTGCTTATTACTACTTCCACCCTCTGATAAAAAACATATTAAGGCCTTATAGAGAATTTGATTTCAAACTTAAACGTGTGCAGTTTACATGAGCAACACTGGATGTAAACCACTCCAACTCTGCAAGATTTTTGTTTCCATGCCATTATTTTACAGGGGGAAAAAGAAACAGTCTCATGTTTTAATCTGTTTAAGGCATGATTTCATTTATCCCTTTACTTTTTCTTTTAATTAATTATATTGCCAGTCTAAACATGTCTATTTTTAATCCTGATTAGTTTCTTTTTATGCGTATCAGTTCAGATTACATGTCCAATTTTTGCCAAAACTTCCAGACATGATGGAAGTCACACAGTTACAAACTACATTAGCATTGTTTATTGTCTGGATTTCTCATACATTCTACAGGCACAGGAGCACTTATTTTTTTCCTCTATACGTTCCTAAAAGATGACTAAATCTGCAAATCAATGTTCATCTGTTTTGTTTTTATTAAAAGCAAGTGAACACCTACTTCAGAAATTGTAATAATTAAGCCCACAACTAAGCTGGGTAAATCAGTCAGAAGTTAACAAATTAGCAATCATTTTAAACAATTTCAATGTAGGTGAGATTTTACTATTTTTAAAACAAATTAGCTGCTCAGAGCCAATCTTCCCCAACAAATTGAGATATTTCAAAATACAGCTAATTCCCCTACTTCAAATATTACTCCTACACTTATATAATGCTACCTCCTGAAGTTTTGGTGGCAAAATTGATTCTCTCTTTCACAAAGAGTAAGACTATATTATATTTCAATAGCTCTTCTTTCCCTTTAAAATGACTGTAAAAAAACCTTTTTGATTTTCCCAACACATGGAATGGGCAGTTGAAGATGGGAACAAATACCTTCCAGACACACGAGTACGAGAGGACATGGTAGCAGACCACATTTTTTTCCCCAGTTCTTGCAGTTTGGATGTTCACAAAATTAGGAAGCGAGGAACTCAAACATTGAAAAAAAACACCAAAAATCAGGCATAGCTTGAGATTTCCTTGATTAAGATCCAAATCACTTCTAAGCCTTGAAGTCAAACTTCATGGTCACAAAGATTCTACACAGCCTTGTGATTCAGACGTGGCTAAGTAGAAAAGCATGCCTTTGACACAGCATTTAAGGTTAAACATCATTTATCTCACACAGAACAACCGGAGAGACCAAGGGTTCAAAGGAACACTTGCTTATAAACAACTACTCCATTTTGTCCCCACTGAAAAAACTGTCCAAAGCAATTAGTTGAGCATCAACACTGAATCTGACCTCAGGCTAAAGCTATTGGAAACACTTGGATATAATTTCCAGTTCTACTTAGCACTAACACATTCACCCTTGATCAAACACCCCAGAATTTATAAATAGGTTTACACTTTACATTATAAATTTGTAATAAAAAATAGTCTTTAGAATACACTATATTTATATTAAACACAAGTTAATACAGCATGTGATTGCTCTATCAAAACAGTAAGAAATCATGAAATTAAAGACAAATATTGCTTAGATAGTTGAATTTGTTGCAACATTAGGGATTTTTTCTAAAACAGTACTACTTTTGTAATTTTTTCTTTATTTTATTTGTATTCAGAGTGAATGATGATGAAAATAGAAGCAACAGAAAAAGTGTTGCTATTAAGGTTGTTTAATTTAACCCTTACTTACCAGGAGATTCTCCTGACAAATCTGGGGCTTGGGCTGAATCTAAAGAAGAAACCACACTGACAGCGTTTGTAGGAACACCAATAGCAGCTGTAGAAGAGGAAATGCTTGATTTCTTCGTTGGTACAACAACACTCCTAGGTGAAGACAAAAAGTTAGTAAATCATACTGTATGTGAAGGCTCACACTACTGTGATCCTTGTTTACACATCCAGCACTGACACTTCTATGTCCTGCAAAAGTTCCTTGTTTTCCCCACTTTCTTCTTCCATCATCTTTTGTAGGCCACCTTAATCTAAAGGCCACTTCCACAGAACCCCTGACTAAAAGCACAAAGTTACAAGATCACCACGATAAGGGTTCAGCAATGAGGCTTTTCTTTGCACCTCAGTTTGCCCAAGATTTGGCTTTAGACTTCAGGCAACTATTTACAAAACATATGGCAGTATTCAACTTCAAAGTGAATTATCAACACTGAAGGATGCATTGACAGTCTTTTACACCAGGTATTCTAATGCAGAAGAGAAGACTGATTGAAGAAGGATATACCATAGCTAAAAACATCCTAACCCATCTGCATGCACATACAAATGTTCACACATCTTAAAAATACAGCTAAGGCATGAATTTAAGTGTATCTTGCTAATCAAGTTTATTTATATAATAAATCAAAACATTCCCTGGAGTTAAGAGAGGACCTCCATCTTTTATACAAGCCAAATGTCAGGGCTTATAGTCAGCATTAAAGACTACATCAGAGGAAAAGATGCAAAGTGACAAGTTAGGCATGGAAATTTATCTGACACGTTACAAAGACATGTATTTATGCTATACCAATTTCAATTAAATTGTAGTACTTCATTCCAAATACCTAAAAGGCCTTGTTAAGCATACGTTAAAGGCATTTTTAATTGCAAGTTAGCTCCATAAACATGCAAAACCCCAGCTAATGAGGTAAAGAGTACAGCTGATATATAATGTACTCCCACTGCAGCGCTTACTTTTAATTACCTGGTGTTAACCATAAGCCGAAAATCTTCAACATTCAATTTATTTAATCACATCTTTTGTTGACAGTAATACAACTACACTCTGGAAGTATTCCCTTAATAGCTTTAAAATATTCATTTTCTAAATAAAGTAACTCAGAAACTTGACCTAAATTCAGGTGTGAGAACAACCAAAGAAGTTCTTTCAAATATTTCTAAAACAGTTCCTGCTGGAATGGGGAGAGGACTGTATTTGACTCCCTTCTTCAGTCACAGGATGTCAAAGGATGTCACAGAAGCTAGACCACGTTACTGATTAAATCAGTCCTCCTAAATGCCCAGAGTAGGCAGGCACCATACTTGGAGGCAGTACATGTCATATCATTATAAGGGTGACTGCTAATGTTAACTAGTCACTAAAAAAATAGAAGCAACAACACCTGAGCCCCAAGTCAACATATTGTGCCTAAACCATGAATTTTGCTCATATGTTCATGTCTGTTTCCCTGAAACATGAACAATGGGCTAAGAAATAATTGTCTCATATATTTAGAGAGTTTTAAAAATTATTGTCACATTACCAATTAATTTTGCACCATCCATGTATAAGAAGGGGATCTGTCACTCAAGATTCTGTGACATCCACTGCCTGGAAATTGTTCCTACTATTCTAAAAAACATATTCAAACACCTGGAAGGGGTTAGGAAATTGATATAAGTTTACAGAGTACAAATGCACCCACATACAGTAAACTTTGGGACATTTCTCCAATCTTCACATTTCAGCACTGAAGCCCAGGTGCATTTCTTTAGTGATTTTAAGTCCTTTTACTGTACAGATATGCAACTCAAGAAATACTGATCAATAATTTTAAATCCAAAAATGTACAACTTCACACCATAATTATGTGTCCATTCAGGTGGACTCCATAAGACCTCAGTGCATGATCTGGAAAAATTTCTTTGCACACCTACTATGCTATAGAAATAATCATCCATTTGCTGCTAACTAATACAGACAAAATTATATGGGATATAATATATTGGATTTTGGAGAATGTTTAGTGACAAATTTCAGTGCACAAATAGATGGAAATTGTGTACATGTAGGTTGTGTCTGTTCAAAAACATATAATTCATGTAAATAATTTTAAATTGGAAAACATCAAATTACCTTGAGGATAAAAACAAGTCCTTTAGAGAAGCTTTCTGTTTCCAGGGCTAAAAGTCAATCAGAATCCTCTCAAAACATCAAATCAGAATAGGTGTGTCCTCTGAATGCCTATGAATGTTCTGGTTTTACTCCCTGACTCTACTAAGAGCCCCAGGAACAACAAAACAGGTGGTATTTAAGTCATAAAGAACACCAGAACCACACATTAAAAAATAAAATACATACATGACAGAATTTTGACCAAATTTAGTATTAGAAAAGACTTCTTTCAGATGAAAATCAAGGAATGAACATGCTGATAGGATTGAGAAGAAGTTTTAGAAGGGGAGTAAGCTTTAGCCCTACTAAAAGCAGCTCCTCACATGGCAAATGACAGCTCTGGAACTGCACAGGAGCAAGGATGCCTGGCCTGGAGCAAGGATGGCCATGTGCAGACAGAGCTGTTACCTCAACAGTGCTCATCTGCAGCCAGCAGTGAGGGCAGGCAAAAGAAATCCCAGCTCCAACAGCCTTATGGCACAACACTATTATCATTCCTTCCTTCAAACTCCTACTGACCTTCAATGCTTAAGCTGAAGGAGTAGTTTAAGCAAGTTGTCAGACTCTCTACAGCTACCCAAGGAGAGGTGCATTCAAGCAAAGGAATTAAGACTTTTTGGGTTTTTCCCCCTGGGCTGCAACAGACAGCAGTAAATGACCAGAACAGTTCCTTCTGCCTTTTCAGATCTTTTGTCTACCTCCTCACCTTCAAATCTGTACAAATTTGGGAGTACATGTACAGCTGCTACTCTAACCTTCAGTAACTTACTTTACATGAAGTATACAAAAAAAGGAACTACGTTCTAACACTCGCTTCCAGTACAATTTTCAGCATCTAACAGTGGCATTCACTACAAAGAAGATCACCAGCACCAGAAATCTGGCACTTACTCTATTCGCAGATGCAAAGTAGAGCTGCTGGGTTTGTTTTTTAATTACCCAGTATCATTCCTTTTCCTTTGATTCAAGGAATAAAAATGAATAACTACAGGTTTCAGACTTTGAAATACAAGAGAAGGTGCTACCTTATAAACAGGACACAAGGTAGTGCCTGAGTATTCCAATGTCACCACGCACTTCAAACAAAAGACACCGACTCTCACAAACTTTTCTGAGAGATACACATTGCTTACTATATCCCACCAAAACAGAGGCTCTAGCTTTTAGCTAAAGAATAAGACTTCAACAAATCTACTTCAAAACTTCAACAACAAAAAGGTCCTGTTGGACCCTTGAAAGAAAAGAGAGACTTTGAACATCTCACTGTAGAGCTCAGACTACTTCTGAATAGAATTTATTTTAGACAGTGATCTAGAACAGTCAACTGAAATTATTGCTATTTTTGAGCCAAAATAAAATAAATAGTATTTCTGGTGAGGAAACAAAGTCCCTTCCAAGAGCTGTGTCAAGCTGATACACAAAGCCAAAAGAAGTGCTGGATATTGTTTAAAAGCATGATGCCAGAAAATCCAAAATTGTTAATATTCCTGGTCTTCTGGTCAGTTGCCATGGTTTTCTGATGCAAAAAATCCTTAAAGTAGTTCGAGAACCACAAACCAAAACACCCAAGTATCCTGACATACTGACTTTCTAGCTGTGCACTGCTGCAGTATTGGTAATGTACCATTTATTGCCATGGATGTCTTCCCTTTCAACAGGGCAACTGACCAATGTTACAGCTGCAGGATTTGTTTAGGAGCTTCCACTTCCAGGCCTTCTTCAAAGGTATGAAAGTACAGCTCAGCAATCACGTACAGATATTCATATTCACCACATACTGGAAAAGCAAACTAAGATTTTTGAAGCATAAAAATCAGTCATGTTTCTTTATTTGCCTTCTGAAATTTCTACATTTTTCCTTCCTTGGGTAGTAAAATTATATTTTCTTTGAATATTTAAGTGGAATTGCAAACGTGTTCCAAAGAAATATTTTTCCATTAGCTACCAGTGTTCCTTTGTGTTCTTCTTTCGAAAGATTATTTAAATGCTAATATAAGAAAAATGAACGCAACTGGCATAAAGAATGCGAGACAGTGGAAAATTGAGTTTAAATATTGTAGCAAATAAACTACATAGAAAACATGAAGTGTTCAGCATATTATTAAATCAAGCAAATTTGTCAGAACTGTCTTAAAAATGAATGTGCTTTCAACTTCCCTTAAATAATAGGGCACTTGCTTTTAAAGAGTACACAGATAAGACAGTCCTTTTTCTGTAGCTAAACTGATGAGTCTTTTCTGAAAAAGTTAAGTATTGCTACACATATGAATAAAATATTCATCAACAAGCTGCTTTATATTTCCTCAGAGCTACAAAAATAATATATTTTACAAAACATCTGTAATCATGCACTAATTTTATCAGAATATGTACATTAAGCAACCTCACACAGAGCATAGATGCATCATGTGGAAAAAAAGCATCAATACATTTTACTCCTTAACATTCACACCAATTGAATTATATTTCTGGGTTACATTTGTATATTAAAACATCCATTATAATAAGCTACAGGATAAATAAAATTTTAAAGCTGCACAAAAAATATGCTTAAGGTCTCTTTCAAGGAGGCCTCAAGCACCACGGTGTGAACAACACTTGAGCTGCCTCATTTACATGACCATATTAGATGTCTGCCTGTTTTCATTCAAAATCAAGTATTTAAGATTTAAAACAAGAATTTACAGCAGGGGAACTGATAAACATAGGTCAGGCATAGTGGGAACCAGCCACCATAAATACATCTTAGCCAGAAGGTCAGTGTGTTATTAGTCCCAATTATGCTGAAGTGCAAGAAGTCTTCGTGTTGCAGACAATTATTCACTGCTGAATGAGCACAGACCACTGGGCTGAACACTGACTTCCATCACAGACAAAGGCTTACGCAATAATGATCTATTCTGCCAAATTCCATAAGGATTTACTTACTGAACCCTTCCCTGGTTTCAGTTCACTGATTCTTCTGTTTCAATATAAAGATAGACAATATCTACATCTCCTAAAATTTTAGCCTTTTCCCAAGTATTTACTTTTCATTATGTTGGCAAGTCCCCATCTCATTTTAAATATATTTCAAGTTACAAATTTTCCTTGGGTGCAAGTCAAATATTCCTAATACAACATGAGTCAGCCCAAACTGATGACCTCACTGTAATTTAAACATACTTACATGAGCTCTGATTCCTCTTGACATACAAGAATTTATACAGATTTAATTCTTAGCTTTTTTTTTTTTTTAGCACTGAAAAGCAATGCAGGTGACAGTTTGTCTGTACCTTTACAGGATAATGGTTTTAATTCAAAACCAAAAGAAAATAGCCTTGTTCCAGGCTACCAAAACGATGGCCACTGCAAGACTCCTCTGCAAGTAGCAAAAGATCAATAAAGAGGATCAGAGACTTATTTTTACCTCTATTTTGTGAGCCAGGAAAGCAGCCTGCCATGTCAGTGTCCTTCTATGGGCTCTGCTGTCTGTGGATAATACCCATTCTCTTATGTCTCCCTTGAAATATCCAAGGAGAAAGGAAGAATAAGAGACTTTCTCAAAACCGTGAGAGATCAGAGGATGTGGGGAGGGGAAGAGAAGATATGATAGAAAGAATACAATCAATTTTGCAAGAGAACTTTAAAATCAGCTTGGCAGGGAGAAGACTTCAAATGGTTTGCCCCTTTGGTCCCTGCAGAATGCAAATTGTTGGCGTGCTGAAAGAGCTGAGCTTTCCATCACAGCACATGTGCCTTTATCTAAAGATTCCCCATTCTCATATTCTGTCTCTACCAACACCTGGCAGATTTAATCTCGTCAACAAATAGTTTATTCTTTTTGCATTTGAGGCCCAAATCAATGAAGTCTAAGATGTTTCCATTCCGTATAAAAAGGGACTTGGATGAAATTTAACTGAAATTACCACAACCAACCACTACAAAGGCATACGCACACCACTGACTGACAAATGAGTAAACACAGGCTGAGCCAAACTAAGTAGCTTACAGACGATGTTCCAAAAAGATAAACAAGCTTATTAACATATCTGTTCTGCAAGTTGCAGCACAGCTGCAGATTTAAGCTCTATGGTACAAGATCATGATTTAAGAGCCTATATTCCTCTGAACCCTCAGCATCAGCTTCCCATAATGACATGGTTATTGAATGTTTCCACAAAGAGCAGCAGAAGCCAGGAGAGACCAAGGTTTTATTTTAAAGCATACAGTAAAAATGGCAAGTGATAGGTTATGGGTTTTATTAGACTAACCAAAGAGAAATGTCATCTCTCTTTTTATCCCAAGCTTTGGTTACTTTTATTTCCATTTTATTTGAATTTGCTTGCATTAGTCCCCTCTTCTTTTCCTACACAATTACTACTAAATAAGAAAACTGCTGGTTTAGGACGCACTCAAGTCGGAACATTAATTCATGTCCCTGTGAATCTTGGGAAAAAGCCAATGCAAGTCTTGAACTTTATCATGATAAACCCCTGGCACCCACTAATCACAAGATTGTATCTTCCCGTAAGATAAGGGGTGGATTTTTGGCATGGGAATGAACACATACACCTAGCTGTTTGCAAAGGCTCACAACCTGGCAGCCTTTCAGTAAGGTTTCACTCACATAGCTGTTACTGTATACTCTCCAGCTATGGCTGGGAAGTTGATAATCCTTAAGATATGAGGAGAGTTTTGATTTCTGACACAGCATTCCTGAGATAAATGCAGGATCAGAGAGATGCTTTGAAATTCCCAGAGATACCCCACTGGTAAACTGCTACATGGGAACAACTTTTAACAAAGTGCCTTTAAAAAGAAAAAAAAAAGAAAAAAACCTCACAGAATTTGTGTTTGCCATCAAGCAATATATTAAATGTAAAGCAGACACAGAATAGAAGAGAGCATCCCAGAGTCTGTTTCCCAAAAAAAAAATTTCACAACATAACTTAGTATTTTTGCCTACCACAGACATGAGATCTATTATTTCCAACTCCATTCCAGTTTCTTATAAAAAGTGTGAGGTTTTTATCCCTGGCACAATTCCTTCCTGCTGTGGTAACTAGGTATCGTTTCAGAGCATAAGCTTGTATTTTAAGCAGTCTCACTACATAATGATACAGTCACCTTCAAGTGGCCATGAAATTTGCCTGTCCATTTAACTTTTAATGTTTCACACACAGTTATTTTCTCTTTTTAACTTGAGATAGTCAGCAACATGCTATATCATATATCAACATATTTACCATAGATGCAAGATTGTGTGTGTCTTTGCCAGATCATAATTGATTAGTGGTAAGACTTTTATATTATTAAGTATACTTTTGTCTATGAGACACACCCACAAAAACAGGGAGATGAAATATTAACCCACCTAGGAGCAGAGACCCACGGACATGCTGAGGTCACGTGAAACTGCTGAAGGACAAAATACTTTATACTACTTCATGATCTTTTCCTCATGTGTTTATCCCCACCTACTAAACACAAAATCTTTGGAAAGTAATGCCCACAAGTTATCACTGTGGAGCAGTCCAGACAGCTACATAAACCCTACAAAACTCTGCACCTCCATTCAGAAGCACAATGCTGTCTACTGCTTCAACCCATGCACCCTCTTCATTCCTACATATATTCCTTCATCAGATCACCTTGCTTTGATTAGCAAGGGAGTAATTAGGCCTCAAGGTTAAGTGAAAGAATGTTAAGAGTTGTTACAAATGGCTGGCACTTCAAAGGTGGAAACAGAGCAGTGTCCATAGGGCAGTGGAAAAGTAAAAGGGCAGTACAGCAAGTAATTCAACTTCTTGGTAATTCGCTTTATATTACACACCACAACTTAAGGGGTTTTTTTTGGTTATGTTTTGAGTGACTTTGTAACAGGAAAAAGAACACAGAACAGCAAGTGACAGAAGGGCTGCTATCAATGAGCAGTATTTCATTAGTGTACATGTTATCGAATTAAATTGCACAGCTTCCTCTGATAAGGTTTTGTAGGTGTAATCTACCTATGTCAGCCATCAGGGCTGCAAGTGCCCAATTACTTCCTGTCTAGTTAACCTCCTGAACACCAATTCAAATCAGCACAAGCACCACAAACCTTTGGTGACCACAATAGCTAAAAAATAATTCAGAAATGCAATAGTCACTTCTGTACTAGATCTCCAGACAAATGTTATTGGTGTGGCTGAAACCATGCAGCAATGAATACTAAGAATTTAATGAGAAAAAAGCACTACTCAGAGACTACAAAACTATGTTATTTGACATCAACTGCCCACTTGCAGCAAAGAGCAAGGAGAGGCCTCGAAGGGGAAGTGCCAAAAACACTTGGGCAGCAGCAGGGAGAGAGGCATGGCAAGTTGTACCTCAGTGCTCCCCTTCTACCAATTTCCCCCTCTGCCTCCACCCTCCTCCTGCTCCCAGAACAAGTCCTCCTGTTCAGCATCACAAGGAGAACACAGTATTTACTTTCAGACAAGAGCAAGGGGCCAAATGCTGGCACACCCATCTGTGTCTCATCTGGCCAGACACTACTGTCTCTTCCCCCAGCAGTGATAGGGCAGTGTGAGTGGAGCAGACAGGCTGTGACTGCTGCACCCACACCCCTGGCACCACCACACTCCTCTCGTGGGGCAGCTGGTATTCTGAACAAGGAAGCCACAGACTGCAAAGACGTCAGAGCCAGAGGAAGTTCGGGAACCAGCAGAGGATCAGATACTAGGTAACAAGGCATCTCCTTGCCAGACTGACTGTAGCATCTCTGGAAATAAGCAAGGCTTTCCTAGAGGCAGAAATGCAACTGTTACAGAATTCTTTCTTTTCTTTTCTTTTTTGTTTTCTTTGCAGCTGTTGGGAATCCTGAAGAGGTAAAAGACACTAAGTCTAGTAAAAGACAGTTTGGTTTACTGTGCTTGGGAAAAGATAAGGAGCTAAAGAGACTGAGACACAAGGGACACTAAAACTATCATCAGGAAAGAGTGACTTCATTCTAAAAGGAAAAAAAAGCAGGAATTCTCCTTTTTGAATCCACTGCAGCATGTGAGTATTAAGAAATGCAGAAAATTATTGCAAGAAAACAAAAAGCTGTTACAACAAAGCAAATCTAACAGCTTATGGATAATATCTACCAAACGAACAACAAAAAGAGATAAAGTAGGCCTTTGGCACCAGAAGGCAGAACACGCATCTATTTTCCTAAATGAATATGGGAATATTCTCCAGGTAGAAGGACACCGAGATGGTTACTCCATTGTTTTAGAACCATTTGTAGCTATTAGTAAGCCGGTATTCTTTTGCAGGCCCACAAGAACAGAGACTAGATACAACTTTGCAATGAATACGCCTGCTAATCTACATATCATGATTTTAAGTTATTTAATGTCTGTTTTGTTTCTTGAGCTCTTTAAAGCCAACTAAATATGCACCACGGTCCTCATCTGCCAGTGCTACATTTAGTAGTTCTGGTGAAGCATGGGTTTTCCTACTCTTTACAAATACCTTAAGTATTTTCTATTCTTTACAAATACCTTAAGTAAAATCAAATATTTAAGTATTTCAGATGTTACATTACCTGTCAAAGGAATGGAACTGCACAGGCTGCTCAGCAGCTCCATCACCAAGAACTCCAAGGAAGGTTGGTGGCAGAAGAGCAGCATCCACTGCAGTCCCATCAGCTGGTGTGCTCACCAGGCTTCTCAAGATGTCCTTCACATTGACATTTTTTGCAGCTGGCACAGAAGCCACAGATTTACTCTCTTCAGTTCCTGTCTCACTTCTGCCCTCCTGAGATTTATTGACTTCTAATGAGAGTGTGCACAAGACTTCACTGACTGCATCTGGGCCTGCACTGACACTCAGAGGTCCTGCTTCAGCAGCACCACCCGAACTGTTTGTTTGTGTTGGAGCTGCTTCCTCCCCAAGAGCAGAACCCCTTCTCTGCACAGATGCTGTACTTTCTGAATCTTCAGTAGAGGCTGAAGCACCAAGAGCAGCAGATGGGTTTTCCACAACTGTTCATACCAAAAGAGCAGAAAACACATTTTAAGGTCATTTAAGGAGAAGCATTCACAACACTGATCCTAAAGAAGATTTCTAAAGCATTTTAAGCCACATTATTTCATTTAGCAAAATAATTAACAGTTCACCTGCAGCAGGAGTCTCATTATTTTCATTTTCCGATTCCTTGAGTGACTGGCTTTGGTTTGGTGGTCGTCTTTCATTCTGGGGTTCCAATATATCTCTGTATTTCGAAACCATGAGCACAGAAATAAAATATACAACAGCCAAAGCCAAAAACTGAGCCTGTTTACTATCCTCCTGTAAAAAACAGACACACACAGATTTTTCCATTACAATTTCAGCAGCATGTTTATTTTTCTGTGAAGTATGCCCAGCACTACCATAAACAGACCAAGAGGAAGCTGATATGTCAGCAATGGAAGAACAATATTCTCTAGTCACAGTTTGTCTCACCTATAAAGCTAAGGAATACAGCATTTGTATTCAAGTGGCACTAATCCGTTCATTTTTCATTTATATGACAACTTTGGCTAAGGCTGTGTGTTTTGACTTCATGTTTCAAATTAGTGTAGGGTCTAAGTCCCCTTTATTCATGGGTGTTTCTTCTGTTACACTTCCTCAAAAATGCCAAGATATTAACAGCATTTGCAAGGCAAGCATACTCTACATAACTGGAACATATTAATGAAGGAAAAGGAGAAAATTCCAAAAAAAGTGTTAAAGTTTTATTTCATTATCAGATAGTCCAGATGGATGCAATCTACTACGTATAATTTAAACAAAAATTGACCAATATGCATTTGCATTACAGCTGTAACGTTATGAAGAGATTTTAAGAAAACTCTTGAAAACAGATCTTCATATGAACTATGCCAGATTCCTCCCCAGAGTACCCAGTCACTCCTAGTGAAACAGAGGGAAAACTGGACATTAAGATTTAGCCTAAACCTGCCCCTTTTGGCTACCAAAGCAAAAAAGGCTTCATACACTTTTGGGTCACAGGAGAATGGAGTATCTGGATCATCACTGACTAATCTGTAAAAAATGAGTGTTTGGAGTTTTTTAACCCTCATTCACATCAGGGCTCAGGTAACATTCAATTTTGTCCCCCTCTGAGCAGTTCCAGAAACTAAGTTACACTGTAAAGCTCATTCTATCACGACTGTAGTGCCCATCAAAATTCCTTATTCCTTGAAGAGCTCTTTAATAAGTTATTCTGGGAGATGTTTATGAGAAGCTTTCTATTAAGAACAGGTAACATATGTGGATCCTATCTTGGTGGTTTGTTTTAAAGAAAAAGGTTCACACAATGTGCTTGAAGGAATCATTAGGATTACTTTAATTGCTGCCAGTATGGAAGAGTCACTTCCTGTTACTCTCTTGCACACTGATACTGAAGCAGGGGTTGAAAGAAGCTTGCTTCAATCAATAATTACTGTAAAGATAAAACTCAAAATCCTTCACTTTCCTGGACAGAAAAAATTTCACTGCATAAATCATTATACTTGCTAAACAGTCCAATTACTGCAAACTAAGTTGTGGTGTCCAGGCTTGTGGCCACCAATGACTCACAGCGATTATAGCTGCTGTATTTGCTTACAGAGGTGTTTTTTTCAAGCAATCAATCTCAATTTCCTCAATATCAGCTACAAAGTTGCTGACACAGGGCAAATATATTTTTAGTCAATTCAAGACTAAAAAACATATGCATACTTACGGCACATGCACACAAATTGGTTCCTCTGAGAGGAAGTACAGGAATTAGAGATGACCTCTAATTTCTAATTAGCTAGAAGAATGTGACTTTTTCAAAATGTACAAACATGTTTACGATACATAAATGGCTTGTCTATGTACATATTTGTACTAAACAGAACATAATTAATATACAACAGGCAGAATTCCACATAATCAATTCTTAGGAACACAAAGAGCCAGATCAGGAGACAGTTGGGTTTCACCTCTCCCTCTTTCCAATCCCAAACACTACCACAGCTGCAGAGTATTACGAGTTCCTAATTACTGTGAGCAGTATTCCCTTTTTGAACATCCAATTTAGCCAAGCTCTGTAACACAGAGGAAGCATTCAGCAAAGAGATACAAGCAGAAATGCAGCTACAAGGAAAAGGACATTATTTACTTACTATATCTCTGAATACTACTGCTCTGAGGCGATTAATATCCATATCCTGCAGAAGTCTGTCATGGTCCCGTATTGGAGAAATGCCACCAGTCACAATGTCCACTGGACTCTATTAAAAAAAACCCAATTGTTTAAGATCCTGTGTTTAAAAGCATTCTGCCAAGAATCATTAAGTGTGTACAATCACCCACTGTACATCGTACTGTCATAACAAGAACAGAAAGATCAGATATGCATTTCATTTTCAAAGGAGAAAAAATCTGGCCATTTCTTGCGACAGATTTAATTTCCAGAATTTGTGCCACCCCACTTCAGGTCTGTTAAAATATCAGTGGTGCAGGTACAAATTTAAAAACTTATCCCTCTGTATAGGGTAATCATTACTGACTTCTGTGTTTCTGAATGTGGTCTTAAACTTGCCTTTGCTGCAGACTTTCCTGATCCTACAAAGCCTTGCACTGCTTTTTGGTTCTTCCCAGTGTCTCCAACAGGCTTCATCTGTGCATGCTGCTGACACTCCAAGCAATTTCTTACTGCTACTGCACATACTTGAGGGGGAAAAGAAACATTAAGACTTATTCTGAGAAATAGTGTTCTTCTATATTCTCTTACAGAAATCTATAATATAATTCTGTTTCCCACTTAAAACTAAAAAGTTTACGCACATTAGTAAAATACTTAGCTTCCATAAGTTTTAGACAGTTGCAAAACAATGCTCAAAATTCTTTAATAATTTATAACTAACAATGAATGCTAAATTATTATAACATAAATGCTATATCTAATGGATACTTCAAAGTGAGTAAGTGAGCATCCCTCACTGCAATTTTACCATGCATACAACCATGGGGTGAGTAGGGTGAAGACACCTAAATTTCACAAATTTGCAAGGGAGAAGACAAGTGATCCACCAGTGAAACAAATGGCAATATTTGCTTCACAGTACCCTGTTACTGTTGGACTAAATGTTCTAAAGTTACACAACTTTTTTATTTTTAGTTGCACATTTGTGCCCTGTTTCATCTTCTAATATTTATTTTCAAAGGAAAAAAGAACTACCCCACCTCTATACCTGTTTGCATCCCATAAATCTTGTTCTACCTGCACAAAGTTTTAATTGCCTAGAAAGGGAGAGGAAGGCTAGTTACTGTTGAGGCTCTGAGCTGCTCTGGCACTCATGCAAATTAAACTTTTCATTACAAAAAGTCTTACAGCATGCAACTAAGCATGAATTCTCTCCTCCTGTATTAACTACCTGGAGCCTGCTATGATCTCCTATGTTCTCATTTTCAGAATATTTGTGACTTTTTTAGGCAACTGACCATTTTCTTTCAATCCAATTTGAAGCAAGCACACTCTAATAATTGGATACAATTACTGCCCAATTTGAAGCCTTCAGAAATTTACACTTCTAGTTTTCACCATACCTTCATATACTGACCTTCAAGTGTTAAACCTCTGATCTAAGCTGCTATATTCTCAGCCTTGATTATTTGGGGAACTTTCGCAAAAGATATATCCTCATGGATAAAATGAAAACAGGCTACCAAACTTAATTTATATTATTTAAACTTTTAGAGAGGAATATATATATATATATATATATACACACACACACACATATAAACATATAGATATATGCATTGCAGAATGCAGTAAAACTGTAGAAGATCTTAATGTCTGACTACCTTTAATCTTGATTTAACAAAACAATGGACAGGAAAAAAATAAAGCTGACAGCTGCTAACTATTCAGTAACTGCAAGCTCCTATGTGCATTAAGCGCTCTTATTTGCTTACCCAGACGAAGACATTGTCGCAGAATTCCTCCAGATGACATATTCTTCTCAGACTCAATTTCAGTGAAACCAAGAGAGCTTGCAAAAATTAGCACATCCACAAGGTTGATCAGTCTCTGGAGAAATGTTAAAGATGCTTCTACTGAAAGTCCTTGAGTTGGCTCAATATTCTCCAATTCATGCTACACAAAGAAAGATTGAAAGCAACATTTACTTCTTCACAAAGATAATATTCCTGCATGCTAAATGAAGAAAAACATGTGCCAGAAGTCCACTATCAGTCACATTCAAAAGTAATAATTACTCATAATCTAGGAACAATCATTAGTACTGGTATTTAATCCCATTCCAGACCACTGTGGGGCAGCAAAGGCAGGGAACTTTTTTTTATGTCTTCAGGCAAAGGAGGCGAGCACCAATTTATCTTAGGGAAAGCGTGGAGGCAGCAAAGGGAGGAAAGAGATGCCTGTGGAAACACCCCACATGCATTTCCCATTTCCCAAAACGACAGATATAATAATTAATACATTCCATAAAGAAAGGCATCCTCCCACAAATGAGGAATTTTCAAATAAAATCAAATTTCTTACAGTAGCAGACGTGGCAGCAGAAAGCAATGGCAAGATACCACCACAGGCCATGATCATGTTGTCCATCACTTGAGAGATGAGGTGGATCGTGTTGTGCACAAACACCACATTGTCACTGCTATTCACAAAGTCCATCACAGTTTTTGTAGAATGGCTGTCCAAAAATTAATCAAAAATAAAATAAAAAAAGACCATCAGAGTAGAGCTTTATTTTGGGGGTATTTTTACATATTTCTGTTTTTTCAAAACTAAAACCAGACACTTAGCAATGGGGCAGCAAATAACACGACTCAAGGGTCAACTGATATATCTCAATGTAAACCCCAAACTACATTTCTTTTCTGTTCATAAACTGCTCAAGATCACAGGTTGCTAAAAACAACATGATTGCTAATCCTCATTGGTATAAAGATACATGATAGGCTGGTCTGTGACTGCTTGCTAGCAAAAGTCACTGTATCAGGAAACAGAATAAAGTCTCCTGGAACAGTGAGCTAGATTTGAACTTAAATCTTTGGAAAACTAAAGCAAATATTAAGGATTTCTCAGAGAAATTAAAAATCAACAAAGCACAAAAACTTAGACAAAAACTTTCAAAACACAGGCTAAAATAGAAATATATTTTAGCTGTATCTGATGATGTCCTGATAGGTTAACTTAAACATATCCTAAAAACTATAGTCAGACAAAAATTCACCTCAGTTTAGATTGTTTGAATTACTTAACTACTCTATTTCTTCATCCTGACATTCCTTTTTATCCGGTCAGTACAGTTATACAGTTCAATTTAAATTCAACACTTACTACTACAAGCTAACAATGGACATCGTTCTTATTTCAGTTATTAAACCTTAAAATTAAATTGCAGAATTACTGCTGTTTTCAAAGATCATTATGATTACATTTCAGATCTCTGTTAGAAGCTAAACTTCAAATTAACATCTCTGGGTTCACAGAACTCTATCAAAGCAGCAACTCAGCATGTGTAAATGCAGAAACAAGAAATACTATTTTGGATATATTATCTTTCTTATCCACATTTTGATAAGAATGGAAGACACAGGAAATACCTTAGGAAAATTAAATACCTTAGGAAAATTAAAATCTTGGTTGAATAAAAATCAACAGCAAGACTGCCACTGACTTATATGTAGCCAGGATTTCAGTCCAAATCTGTGTGCAGGCCCTGAACCAATACACATTTATGTCTGTAGAGTCTTAAAAAAAAAAAAAAACAACTGAGAATCATTTGCTGTAGGTCACCAAAATAAGTCAGGCTATTGAATAATGTGTAAAACACCAGATGTCCATGAGTCTAGGTCAGGGAGCCCCTTGTAACTGAAGGCAGTCTGGATCATTCCCCATAAAGCACAGGATGTACCTTCTCCACATCTGAATATCTGTTTCTATGGAGAAGAGCAGGTCTGTGAGCAGGCGCTGGTGCATCAGAGACCACTTGAACTCGGGAATACGGAACACAGCTGACCTCGCATCCCTCCTCTGCCCGTCCGACGGAGCAGCCAGCTCCTGTCCTGAGGAAACCTGCTGCCGTGGGGGCTGAATGCACCGTTTGCAGACAAAAAAGAAAACAAAACACAAAACCCACACTCTGGTTATTAGTTCCCATGGTACACACTGAAATGCATTTAATAGACTTGAGATTTTAGATATCCAACAAGTCCAGACTGTGTCCATGGTTCCAAATAAAGCTAAAACTAATACACAAATGCTATTTAATGGATATACCAAAACTACAGACTAGGCTACAGCTGCACTACCACACCTGCCAGTCTAGGTATTCACAAGCAGCCACCCAACCTTACCAGGGGGGGAGAATATGTTGCTGAAGACAGTGGTTTTCCTCCTTTAAGGAAGAATGGTGCAGATTGAAGAGCATCCATTAGGAGGTATCTCTGCAGAAGGGAAGTACTCAGAGACATGACTATTTAACCATTAAAAGCTGGATTAGAAACTAAAGACTAGTTTAGTTGGAGCTGGAGCACTGCAGCATGCAACAGAAACCCAGTCTTAATTTATACTTGTACGAAAAAGGTAGGATGACATGATGTAGTGACAAACCTATCGGTTTTTATGGTTTAAAACAACTGAGATGAAGTGTCCATCTAGCCAAATACTCAGTTTATATCAGCATTCATATGTGGATGTACAAAAATCTTGGAGACTTCTCAGTACACAAATTAATAAGAATAATGTCTATTTTAACCCCAGGTTTTATAGACAACTCACAAAAATCACATACATTATAATCCTCACAATGTTTAGGTACGATTTCTCAAGAATCTCATTTAAAAAAACGTCCTGTTATTTTTAAGCTAGACGGATGAAGGACAGGTAGAATTTACCTCAGGCATGGATCTAGGGGGCAGAGGTGCTTCTAGACTTGTGTTAGCTTTCAGCTCCAGCCTTTCTGTATCTGATGCAACACTGGAAACATCAAGCTTGGCAATTCTTTTGTCAGAGGCTCCAGCGGGCTCTGCCAAGTGCGCATTTGCGTTTTCCACAGTTGTTTTGGTTTCACTAGTAACTACGTTTCCTTCCTTCAGCTTCTTTTTTCCTGCTGAATCCCACTGAGTTACTACTTCTGGAACTGCAGAACTCACTATCTCTGGCAAAGCCAGTTCTTGTTTCTTCTCATCCACACCTTCAGTACCCTCAGATTTTAACAGCCCAGTTTCAGGTTGCTTCTCAGTTGTTTCTTCCTGCTTTGTCACTTCACTTGCATTAGAGCCACATTCCTTGTCCCTTTCTGCAAGCTCTTCTGAAGGTAAAGACAAACTACTTTCATCTTTCAAATCAACAAAGTCATCTTCATCTTCCACCTCTACTGCTGATTTTTCTAGTCTTTCTGGACTTGTGGGAATTCCTCCTTCCACAGGAATTTGCGTGGCTAAAGAAGCAGCAGTGACAGCAACTGTTTCTTCCAAAAGCTCATCAGTTTTGCTAGAATCTTCAATTGCTTCAGCTATGCCAGTACTAATTTCTGAGACACTGGGCTTCACTGTTTCTGGTTCTGAAGAAGATTCCACACAAGGCATTGCTTTTAAATCCTGTGTAGTACCCATATCCTCCCCCTCTAATTCCTCCTTATTATCAGACACTGAATGAGTTTGCTGGCTACCATCTGATGAGTTTTCTTTCTCTTTTTTTTCAGTCCTGCACTCCGTATCACCATCAGTAATGCACGAAGGAGCAGTGGCACTTTCTTTTAACTCCAAAGATTGTTGTTTTCCCTTGGTTTCAGCTTCTTTGCTAATCCCAGAGATTGTTCTAATTGGAGTTGAAGAATGTACTCCACTCCCTTCACCTCCTTTCCCCTGGTACTCCTTGTACATTTGGGAAAGACTCTCTTTGTGCATTTCAAAAGTTACCTAAAAGAACAGAGTTCAAAAGACATTAAAAGCTATATATTAATGACTGCTTTCTTGAAAAAAAAAAAAAAGAAAACCAAAATCAATGCTCAAATCACAAATTCATATTGGATACTGTCCTTTTCATTAAAAAAAACCTGCACATTAGATATGACTTCAACTGACAGCAAGTTTTTCTTACATGTACCTGGTTTTCCTGGCTAAAAGGAAGGAAAAAAAAAGTAAAGCCAGTGTCAAAAAAAACCAACTAGACTGATCCAAAGGACATCCTAAGCATAAGATCCACAGAATTACTAGATTTGAGAACCTCAATTTTTTTGTGAAGTAGGAGGCTGTGACAAGTAGCAGAGCTTTCACATCTTTTTAGCACCTTTAGTATGCTCAAAAATCCACAAAGATACATTAACTTTTGAAAATTTTACACTAAAAAGTACAATCTCACAAAGTCAGAGCAGAGAGAAGCACCTAACAAAGCTAAAATCTTGTGGATCCCCAAATGATATCTAAAATTCTCCAGAGGACATTTCCTTGGTGAGTGCTATTCACCCCATCTCAGTCTGAGAAAAGCTACACAAACTGATTAAAGTCAAAAGACTTCTCTGCTCCTCAGCTAAAAATATTATTGTTGTTTCTAGGTATTTTAAAAAAAAATTCCTGATAGAAAAATTCTTTATATACACATAATAAAACTAATTTGCCCAAATAAATAGCTGTGTTTTTAAAAATAAAATATCACTAGACCAACTTGAGCTTTTATTACACTGTTATTCAATTTTGTTTATCCATACCTTTCCATTTAGGATTTAGATTTATATTCCATATCATAAGTGTTTATCTGTAAGCTCGTTCTCAAAATTTTCCCAACATAAGCTCCCCCTGAGGGTTGTTTTCTTAAAATCATTTTCTGTATCATAAACATTTTCCATAGGCAAAGCAGAGCAGTGCATTCCACTAAATATACAAACACGCATTTCCTTATTCTCTTACATACTCATCTCATTCATTCGGATCTCATCTAAAAATTCCATGTACATGTAATTCAAAGTGATGACTAGTCAGTAGGAATATTTTCCCTTAAGATGACACTGAGAAGTCAAAAAATATTTTTTCAGATTAAAAGATACTAGAAATTACGGTTAACAAATCAGAGATAAGCAAAGAAAGAGCAAAGACAAAAAGTATTTTTGGCAGGTTCTGATGTCAATATTAGCTTTTTAACATACTATTTTCTCCATCAATCAAGTATATTCAAGCACTGCAGGAGCAATGCACTATTTTAACATGACCTGAAGCATATTATCCATTCAAGCTGATTTAATTGGAACTTTAGTGTCTAGAAACAGAACTGAGATATCTCACTCTGCTTGGTTATAAAAAAAGAGTCTTCACATACTAGTTTTCATTCAGTTATCTACAAAAAAAAAGAAGTGTGAATGATTACAAATGATTGAAAGTTCATCCATCTGTCACAATGGATCCATAAATTATTTGATTCTAGGGTTTTGCTATAAAGAGCATGTGGGGGGCATTGTTATTTTAGAAATACTTTTTGAATTGTACCACAATCAGAATGTCAAAGGCAACACAACACAGATCATGCTAAGAAGCTGTCCCTTGCACTTTTCACTTATTTTCCAAAACAAGATTAGGCAAAGCTGCTACTTTAGGTCTAGTCACTACTTTTCTTAACAACTTGAACTTATCCCCAGCTAGCTTTCCCTCTTCTCTCTATCCCTGTTGCTTTCTCCATTTCCAAAACTACTAAAAAGCTTTGTTCCAGCAAGCACTGAAGAGACAGTTAACAAATGAAAATGTCATTGTTTGATTTCAGCAAAACTTACATGTACTTCCTAGAAAGCACACTGCCCCACAATATTTAACAGTGTGAACATCTGTTTTTTCACGCATCATTCCAGTGTGAATCTCATTAAACTCATATGTAGGACTAAAAGCTACCAAGTTTATGGCTTCTTGCTTTCCATAAACACAGCCTGTAGGGCTGGCAACTACTTTTGGAGAAATGGGCAGTCAGTTGTGTCTCAGTTGGTACAACCTGAGACCTACTCTTTCAGTATAATGCTTTTTTCTAGTGTGCTACCAAGCCCCATCCCCTTAACAAAAACCTATGGCAGCTTCAGATTTTTCCTTACCAGCCAAATGGATCATCTGGTTCACAGCCTTAAATAAACCTTGCTTGAAAATAAGTAAAAATCTGTTCCCAGTAAGTCAGGATTGTGAGCTTGCTTTTACTCTCCCCTCCCTCCCCTCAGAATCCTGAACTCCACCATCTTATGGTCACTGCAGCCAAGGCTGCCTCTGACCTCCACACTTCCAACCAGGTATGGTCAACATTTAAAAACACAATGTATGGCACAGGGATGCAATACCATTTCACAACCAATTTCATCTGAAACCTGGAACAGACAATGCTTTGGAAGACATTACAGAGCAATACTGAAAATGAAACTGTGCACTGCATGATTTTTAATTGCAGCTGAAAAGAAATAGAAACACAGACCAGCAAGAAGGTCATTACTGACAACTTGTCTTCACAGATGGGTAATGTAAACTTATGGGCAAATAAATCTAGGCAAAATCTGATGAGAATCTACACTGATTTCAGAACAATACAAGAAGCTGTAAGGAGAGAAACACTGGTGAAAAAAATTAGGCAGTACTGAACTAAAGGAAAACACCATTCCCCCCCAACCCCCAAAAAAAAAGCAAAATCCACTCAACAAGGATAGCAATTTCTACTTTGACCATAAACATCAACAAGAATTCATGTAACAATGTATTAAATACTGTCCTTTGAATAAAACTCAAAATACCAAGGCACAAAATTAGAGGCACCACATGAAACAGCATTTTTCTAACATCCATTTTGAGTCTGGGCATTTCTTATATAACAAAAGGATACACATTTCAGAAATTCTGTTTTGTAAAATCCAACTTTTCAATTGGGCTGTATAAACACTTCTGATCACTATATCAATCTGTAATTTGGTTTGACAGGAAACCAAGAAATTGTGGTACTACAATGGAGGCACTAGACAATTCTTCTCCCACAACTTCTCTTGCATGATGTGGCATTTATGAAGCACACAAGTACACAAAGCCAAACTATACATACAAAACAGAACACCTAAGGTTAACAAAACAAGCATCAACAAAAAAGCAAAATGAATTTGAAATTACGATTACCAAAAGCAAGTACACAGAGTACATAAAGGTATTAAAGATTAAACATTAAACATTAGAACAATTCACAAGACAACTGCTACCTTGAAGAACCTTAAATGTACGTACATAACTAATTTTTTATTTTCCTTAAGGCATTTGCAACTGTAAAGCTGATAATACAAAATTAATTACCAGAAATTGTTCTAAATTAGTGAGCTAAAAGGCCAATCATTAATCTTCACCATCATTTGATGGTTAATCCATAGCTGTCTGCAATGCTTGGAATGCATCTCTACGCACCACCAGTTGAAGACACTTGTGAGCTAATAACTGCAACATTTGCCTCTGCCATTAATTTTAACCTAATTTGACATCCAACGTTTACTAATTGCCAAGGAGAAAAATTAGCATACAGCAATGAGAAAGGGCAAGATGATTGACATTTGCATTAAAGAACATAGAGAACATATTTTAACTATATGTTACTATTTTGGCCTTTTTCTCCATTTTCAGGTGAGCAATTTCATAGAGTAGAGAAAGGAAGGGAATATCTTGCCAGACAGGTCAGACAATTCCTTATAGAGTCTGCTCAGTGCAAACCAGCTCCTGTGCTGGTTTAAATAAACTCTTCATAATAAATTAATAAACTCTTCCTAATTCTAAAAAGCATCACAACTTTTAAAATCTTAACTAGGATTCTATTGACCTCCTTTTTCCACTTCTCCTCTACTAGCACTAACTGTTTTAAAAGTGTAATCGAATCTCCAAACACATACAGGGCTGTTTAGACAGGAGACACCACTATCAGAGATATCAAAACTAATTTTCAACTCAGCACAGGAAAAGATACAAAGGTACTGTGTGCACCACACACAGTTACAGTCTGTAAACCAGTGACTTGAGGAATCTCTGCGTTATTTCTGAGTGGTTCACAGAAGAAGCTAAGAAAAGCAAGTTAAAATATCCTTTGCAGGACACTACATATAAGAGGTTTCTAGGAGTCTAAACTTCCACCAGAAACACATTCAATGATGTACAAGGTTGGGGGGAACCACTGTTCCAAGATGGCTTCATGTTCCTATATCTTGGATTTTCACCTAAGTAGCAACAGTTCTGCCTTTTTTTTAAACTCATCTTGAGAAAAAAATAATTTATAGAATAAGAAAGCAAGTACTAGTCAATAAAATACATAAAAGTCTGCTAATCTGAGGGAGAATTTTATGTGTGTCAGTAGCATTTTACGTCAAATTAAGTCAAGGTATAGCTTACTGTTACATCATCATACAACAATAAATTCAAACTGAATACCGAACATGTATTAGCTCATTTTCACTAAGGAAATTGTTGCTTTTAATGAATTTAAATTGCAAGACATAAGCACAATTGTCTCAAGGTATGTATTTTCTCACTATTTCAATCCCTGCCACCATTCCCACAGTTCAAGGGACTGTCAAACCCTATCTTGTACACATGTGATATTTAGCTATTGACAAAAATATTCTGTAACTAAATTCAGCATTTATCACCCCACTGTTGCAATGCCCAGCAACAGGTCTTATGCACTGCTCACTGCTGCCATTCTTTTCCACTATCTACATTGTTGGCAGCCCTACAGCGAAGACTCCACATCCATCATTTCAAACAATGGCCAGGAGACCTAATTCAGGCCCCACAATGTGAACAGAGGTAGCAGCAATTATGGAGGAGGATTGCTAACAAATTGCAGCAACAGCAAAGAAAACCACTAACAATTCTTGAGGCTGCAGACACAGGTCCCATCTTCCAACGATTTTTCATACCAAGTCATACAAATAAGAATCCTCTCTCTCCTCAAGTCTTCTTCACTTAGGAAGTTTATTTCAGAGCTACCTGCCTCTTCATAGACGAGCTCTCTCTGCTGCAGATGTTTCCATAATTCTTCTTTTTGAGAGCTCTGGCACCCCGTAGCAAATCTCTATTACGCTCTTCTTTTAAGGCTTCTCTGCAGCTTTATAAATTCTCAGTTTACCTTTTCCCTTCTATTCTATCCCCATTTCTTTCAGTTTGGATTAGTCAAATGTTAGCATCCTGCAGCTTTATTCATGACATTGCACTCCCTCAAACCAAGTGAATAATGAGATGGAGGAGCTCCCCATTAACCATACACACTGCATGTGTAAGAGCCCATCACTGGTACACAGGTCTGCCAGCTGAACAATGAAAATACTTTCTTCTCCCTTGGGCCATCAGTTAGAAAAGCCTTCCCACACACCCACTACAAAAGAAGCTGTAACAAGGAAACCCCTCGTAAAGGCGAGGGACTGCATCATCACAACACATCTTGGGGTGTGCACAGCTCTAAAGAAGGCTGCACATTCCAGTCTCCAACCCCTTCTGCTCTTTGGAACTCAGGTGACAAGCTGACAATCATTTCTATGTAGAAAAAGTAATATTACTATTCTATATAGAATATAGAATAGTATTATTATCTATTATCTAAAGTATCATTAAATATTATCTATAGAATACTATTATTATCTATATTACTAAATTTATTAAAAATAACTATTTACAGCATTAGAATGAACGTAATATTGAATAATTTCAAGGCTACTCCCAGCTTTGATTCATTGACACATTGGGCATGGCAGAAGTGAAAACCAAAAACCTGCAGTGGTACAATGACCCTCTGGGCCAGGTACCTCTACTTCCCCTCAGGACAACGCAGATACACTTTTTAGAGGACTGAAGAACACCTGAAGCCCTCAAAATTCCCTGGAGCTGAAGATCCCTGCTGTAGGAGACCCTCATGACAAGGATAACAAACAGACAAAACCATCCTAAGCAAATCCTGGATGCCAACGGGATTTGGACTCCAGATTCCGATGGCCTCTTACCTCCTAAAACTACTGAGCCACGTTCACTTCTCTGCAAATTTGTTTTTTAATTGTCACCATATATTAACTCCTCCACCACCCAATCTCTGCAGCTTTTGCCAGTTTTCCCTCCTCAGACTGTGATGAAAACCTGGCACACATAGCACACATAAATGCTTTGGGGTTTTTTTCCCCTCCCTTAAATTAAACGAGCAGGGCACAAAAGAATATACAAATTTACTTAACACTCACAATGTTTATTACAACTGTACTTTAGACTGAAAACTGACAATTAGTTAGAAATACACTGTACTGTAATAATGTATGTTAATAGTCCCACTCTTAACATTTTAAGATTATATTTCTCATTCAGATCAGTGAATAAAATTTTTCCACTTAAACAGCGACAGAACTGTAGCTTACACATACTAACATCTCTGAGTCTTATTCACTTGAAAATTTCTTGAGCTACTAAAACTAAAACTAAAAAGCATTCTTCACCAGAATATATTTTCCTTAACAGAAAGGTAACATGATTTAACTTTTACATAGTAAAATATATTTAAGGGCTTGAAATAAACAGATGTTAGTCTTCCAAGTAGTTTAAAACATACAGATAATTTAGAAGTGTATTATACTGTGTAAATAATTTTCTTCTTTTAAAACTTGGGGAAGCTGAAAGGTTAAAAAGGGAAGTTGTCCACCATTCTATACTTGTTTCCTATTACTAACCCCCAAATCATTGGTCCTTTGTAAAAAGTAACAGGACTAGACAGATAAAATCTAAGGCCTAGTTAGCATGGTTGCAATGTTTAAAACAGAAATTCTTAGATGCTTTCATAAATTCAACCCTGGCCAGTCAGAACAAACTGGAGTTGAGATTCAATTTTTTCAATATTTTCATTGAACTAGAAGCAACAGATTAAACACCTTTGTATACAATATTTTTAATATTGTTTAATATCTGGAAAGCATCAAAAATAATATGGAAATTAACAAAATAATATTAGTAATACGAAGAAATTTTGCTTTTAAAAGGTTGCACACACCTACACACCTAAATTCTGAGAGCAAGGAAGCCAATGCAGTGCAATTATGCTGGAAAAGCCACTGCTGCTTATAAAACGCTGTGCAGCTGTTGGAGGAGAGGGTTACAGTGACAAACAGCTTCCCTGCTACAAAGGTGGCAGGAAATCTATCAAACTGGACAATAAAATTGCAATTGAGTTTCTTTGGCTTTTTATAGCAGCTGCATGTATCTTGATGTGTAGCTCTGCAAAACCTATCCAATTCTGTAACACTGGTCCTTTATGTACTAGTTCTTTATCATAGAATGGTGTTATAAATTAGTGGCACGAATGGCACAGCGGGTTGTAAAAAGGAAAAATAAGCAGTAACCCAATACAATTAGAGATGAAATAGGAAAAACCCAAACTGGTTATTCTCTTAGCAATGCTAAGGAAATATTTTTGTTCCCATAATTCCCACATTACTTTGAAAGCATGCTAGAAATCAAAAAGATCTGAGATGCACTTAGCATCGAACAATTTGCCCACTGAATTATGCCTACACCAAGTTATGTGTGAATCTCTATGAATCTCAATAGCAGCAAAACAGGATACAAGACTATTTAAAATAAGTAAAGATAACAGGATTAAAAAATCATTATAATTATCTGTTTATAAGTAGATTTTTCAAGAGCTCTTTTTGTGATTTATCCTAATTTATGTTTACGTAATTAACAGGCAGCTCTGAAGAATTATCTAGTTTTATATGGCTAGTTGCATGAACTGTATGTATTACTTACAAAAAGGGTTCAAATGGAAAGTGCATAATAAAGGTGATATTTTAAAATCTTGATAATGGCATCATCACTCATATCAATATTGTCAAGTTAGTTTCTGGCTGCTTTTGCTGTTTAAACATTCTCATTTAGACTTCTGGAACTAGTATTAGTACTGATGTCCAAACAAACTGAATTCTTTTACGAGTCCTTCAATATTCCACCACCACACTCTGCCCACACTCACACACTTCCAAACTTGCCAGCATTCAACTTCTTCTGAAATGTGCTGGAAGAACAGACAGATATTATATATTGCCTGCAAAGTCAACAAGGTTAGACTTGGGAAAACTTACAGGGAGTTACTCCTACAACCAAGGACACCTCCCTATCGCAGCATGCCAGGAACCAAAAATGAGAAACAGATTGAAGCAGGTCATCTTCTCATTCACTATGGCATGTCACAAAAATATACATCCTTTAAAACACAAATTAATAAACCAGACCAACATTATCTAAATGTATCTATTTTTTGGTCTTTTCTAAAACTGCAAGGTTTTGTTCTTGACATTTGGCCACGGCATCACAATAAAATCTTGTTTTTTTTCTCTAGGAACTCTACATCATTGATTAGCCACATTAAGTCACTGAAGAGAATGACCAAAAATCCATATAACCTTTCTGACGCAGATGCTGTTTAAACAAGATTTCTGACATCACGTTATCTTACAAAAGGAGTCTAGGATTAGAACTACAGATTGTAAGATAACGTGCTAGCTAATTTCTAAATTCAAGACACCAAACCTCTGAGTAGGAGTCAGAAAGGTGGTCTTCCTTTATGCACTTCTCCATCTTTCCCCAGGGACAATTCCCAGCAATCACACACATGCTAAATTATGCCAGTTTTATATAAAAGCACATTAGGGATCTTTACTCGGGCTACAGCTTGCCATTGTACAATTCACCCATGCCCTCTGCATCTTGGGGCAAAATGAGGAAACTGGTTTTTGAAGACTGCAAAGCCAAAAAAAAGAATAATAAGAATGGTCCAACACCTAAAATGTGATCTCTGTAAGGGTTAAAATGTGGCCCTGGGTGCTTTGCACAGGAATTCCACTTAGCTAAGTGACTGTTTAGTAAAGTTATTTCACCAATTTTTATTACATAGATTTCTACAATTGTCTCCCCACAGCCCAAGAATCCACCATCGACCTCTGAATGCAATAAACAGAGCCACAAAATAACAAGGTTCTTGCTGTCTGCAGAAACTGACCTTTTTAAAGAAAAAAATTCATTCAAAATCCAAGACCTCAGAAATGCCAACAATTCCTTAGTATCATAAAGTGATCTTTTGGATTCACAGATGTTCTTTTCACATGGCTAAGTTGCACACATTTAGAAATAGGTAATTTATAATTTAACTAATTTTAAGTAAATATTCTGATAACCAGAATAATTCTGAAGCCCACACTGGCCTCACTCTTTTGTTCAGAGTAAGGCAGTATAAAATACCTCTAGTACTACTGTGTCTTATTCAGAGAACCACTAATAACTTTTATGATGTAACTCTGATTGTAACAACAACAAAATTCAGACAGAACAATAACAAAGGGTAATAGTCTCATTCATACTGCAAAGATTTGCACTCTCACCCCATATTCCATGACAGTTTAACAGCTGAAGCATCTGCCTTACCTTGGATTTCTTCGCTTTTTACTCATTTGTTTTACAGCCTTTTGATGTTACTAAAAGGTATTTTTGTTGATGAATAGCTATGGTGCGCCACCTTGTGTTTCTGCTGTTACTAAAAAGCAAGGCCGGCACCAAAATTTTTCATAAATGCTCTTGAAATTTGGTTAATCTCACCTTTGAATGTGTGATGGACAGTGTATCCACCCACACACGCCAGCCACCCCACTCATATTTTATTGCATGGTACAGCAAAATCCGAAATATTGTGTACACCATCTCAGTTATCTTCTGCTCCTCAGAAGTCTTTGGATTAAAACAACAAAGGGAAAGCATCCACTCCTGCCAGACAGAGCACTGCAACAAACTCCTGCAAAACACACACATGCTATTGAATCATATTTTAAAATATATCTTAGAAATATATACAACAGCTAAGTCAAGAATCCAACATGCTTATAAAAATTGTTTCATGCAAGCTTCTCTAATTTGTCATACTGAAGACTTTGCTAGAGGACAGACTTTGCTGAAACAGCAATGAAGCTGTATCTGCCCTCATGAGTCTAATTTACTAGGAGACCTTATTATTTATTTTATATACTTGTGCATAGAGCAAGCCATCTTACCTCCTGTTTTCTCTGCTGTTATTAAACAGTTTAATCATATCCGAGAGAAAGGCACGCCGGACCTCCAGGGTTTCTGGACACTGTGGAGAATTACGGATCAGGACTGCAATAACCTTCAAAATCTCTGTAAAACAGTTCATGAGTAACAAAATATTAGGACTAAGCACAGCATAAAACACAAGGCTTCTTTCAACAGTGTTTGTACAAGGAAAGTGACACCACATAAAAAAGTTTTATACTGAGAAAAAGCACATCTCTATTGGAGAAGAAGGTTTAAGTAAAACAAATCCCTTCTTCCAATACTTTTCAAACCCATCAGGGGATTTGCAGGCCTCTAAAGAAAAGGCAATTCAGTGAATTACCATGTTAAAGCAACACAAATATTACTGCATGACAATTGATAAGCTATCAGAACCTGTCAGAACCATTTTTACATGAGGTTCACATAAGAAAGCATCCTTTAGAAAACCAATATATGAGAAAAATGCTCTGTCTTATGAGATTTTGCTCTACCTTAATAATACTGAATTTTCAAAGAATGCAACCAACTTCCAATTAAACTTAACAGTTTCTGTTATTAAAAATCTTCCTAATATAAAATTTTGTCTCTTACGATCACAATGTTTTCTGTATTTTTAGGAGGTCAAAATTGAGGGTACATCACACTTTTTGAAGCAGAGGGGCAGTGACTTTTCTTGTTACTTTAAAAGAAGTCAACTTCATAACTGAATTAGGGTGTAATTTGAACGCAGTCACTGTGACAGTTGGAGTTCATCTTGTAAAACTTCTTTGAAGACAAATTCCTTATTTGATAAGAGCAATGATCTAAAAAAGGGACTCTAGAAGTCACTCTTCCTACCAGACCTACCTAATTTCAAATCAACTTGGTCCCCATATAGTCTATACTGACCACAGCAGTGACTGTCAATCACAAAAATCTTAGGAGAAAGTAACAGAAACATGCAAACATCTCTTGCTTCATTCAGATTTACCAGAAGAAAAATGGCATAATGCAATCAGATTTCTTTCCTCCATATCTTCTTTGCTTTCTTTTCTCTTCCCTCAACTTTCCACCTGAAGTAAACCTACAACTGTGACCTACATTTAATGACAAAGCAGCTACAAAAGTGAAAAATCTAATGTTTCTCCAGAAAAAAGTTAACTCCCAAAGGTATCATAAGTCCATTGTATTATGTGCAGAGCACATTAATAATGTATATAATTCAGGAAAGGACATCAGTATTTTCTCTCAGTTCAAAAGACATCTAAAGTTTCATATCAAGATATTTCTAATAAAGTAAGCTAACCAAAACAGTGAGCAGATACCTTTCTCGTATTTTCCATCTAGCACTGTCATACTGAATGCAATTTAAGATGAAAGGTATTTCCATATTTCAGGTAATTTAGTCTGACATCACTAAATAATGCATTCAGAAACTTGCTGGAACTTTAGCATGTATTAAATCAAAGTATCCTGTGCATACAAATCTTGAAAAACCATTTCATAACGTGACTGCATAGCCAAAGAAGGTGAGTTATGAACTACAAACACATAAAATGTCTTTCGAAAAGCTATAGAGACATACTTTGTACAGAACTCCAACTATATACAAGTTATCTGTCTTCTAGAGTGAAAAAAAATGTAAAACTGAGATTAGAAAACTGGTGGATGTAATTAATAAGCTTTTTCATTGGTGTAGTTCTTTTAAAGCAGACTTTTCTTAAGGAAGCACTTAAAAATGTGTATCATTCTTACGAGGATTTTGTATCTTCACCGTTGAGTCTGGGTCAGGATGTTGTTTATGGATTACTTGAGTGCAAATCTGTTCAGTCAGAATCTAGCAAGAAAAAAGAAGATGCCATATCAATGTACATGAAGACAGCTTACTGAAAAATAGTTGGATACAGCACAATCACCATCATTCTAAAAATCATCCAAAGAAATCCCTGCTAACTTTCTTGATAATTTATTTCATCCTGTTTCTAAAATTCTATAAGCTACTTTATTTTTTTATTTCTCTCTTAAGTGCACACTGTTATTTAAAATACACTGGAAGATGAATGTGAATCTAACCAAAGCAATTATCTAAAGGCAAGATCATTGCTATAATAAAATTCCACATCTACATGAGCATCTGCCTGAGACATACAGGTTGCTCATTATCTAGAATTGTTCATAATGAGCATAACCAAGTTAAGGAGGGGGTAAATTCAAAGTAGTGAGCTTTGGTGGGGGAAAAAAGCAGCATTCAGCTGCATCACACTAAGGTTTAATGTCATCTGGAACATATCAGCACAAATATGTAAGCAATTTTCTAACAATGTCTTACAAGTAATTAGAAAGATTGGATCCTAACTACAGTGCATGACTACCTCAAACAGGACATTGTATGTGGTCATGGTGAACAGGCTTGTCTGAAGCATCAGCCTTTCAGCCAACAAAGAGAACAATCCGTGTCCAAGCATGACTTCAGCTTTTCTCCTAAAATGGTACAGAAAGATAAAATAAACTTATGTATTCCATTTGCTTTAGGGGAAGAAAGAAGTTTAAAACGTGCGCCTCAAGAAATACAAAATCACTAGTGAGATATTTTTCTTGTTTGTTCCTTAAGTCTTTCACTTTCGGTGAAGGAAAAGGGGAAGTGTTCAGATTCTGAAAGGACAAATCATTCCCTGAAGGCAGCCACCTTTCTTCCATAAATGAGGTCCACTCACCCATGGGCCCAAAAAGCTGAAACACAGCCTTGGGGATTTCTTGATAAACACTGAGGAAAGGACACCTGTGCCCTCATTTCACTCAAAAATGCAACCATGGACAGCAATCTCAACAGTTATCTACTATCACAGTTGACTCAAGACTCATATTAAACCTAGTTCTCAGTAACTCAGGCTTCCATCTCACCAGTCTAATTCTTGCTACTGATTTCACTGGAAAAGGGTCACTTTAAAAAGAAGGAGGCCATACTGCAAGTAACTATTCAATCAGCTTGATAAGGAAGTGATAATGCCTGGACAGTAGCTGCGAGCAACAAGCAATTCCACCCTATCAAAAATACATTTGTGACAAATAGACTGAGGGGCAGTTGAAGAAGAGTAGCTCCTATTCAGTGAAGCCTATTTAGTGATTAACCTCCATTATTGCTTTTTCCCCTTTACATACAAATGTGTGTACATACACTCAATAACTTATACCCAAAATACCATATAGAATATCTGTGTCACAACCTATCTTTACTCCTTCCTTTCTTGGGAGGTTTAGTTTTAAGACCCAAATCAGTACTTACTTTGGAGCAAGATGCTTTAAGAAATATCCCATCACTTTCAGAGCTTGCACCCTGATGCCTTCACTTTGTGATGCTAAAAGCTTGTAGACAACCCTAAGTGGAGAAAACACATTGGTCTTCTGTCAATGTGAAGAATAACAAATGAAGGTTTTTGGCCCTTGTAAACCTCCCATAAAAACTTAAGACATCTAAGTGTATTTATCAGTTACATCCAATTTCTTTCATCATTTACTGTTCAGACAGTCAAGTGCTTAGGGCCACATCATTATCTGATTCTAGTTGGACTGTGGTTCATAGTATTCAACAGATCTTTAAGTCTGTGAAATATGATTTTACTTATCTACATGGACTACTAAGCTCTCTTTGAAAAAAGAAAATTAATTTCCAAATGTTACATGAAATCATATTGGAACAGAAGGCACAGTACATATCCTTTACCATAAATAAGTTATGGTAAAATTTTTGAAGAAATTTAGATCATTTCACTCGGGGGAAGGAAAAAACCTACCTCATTTAAACAATTTTGGAGAGCCTTTCCAAAACTATTCCATGTTACAACATGGCATTTTAGATCTGCAAGTTTTAAAGAGTTCAAAGGACTTCAGGTTTTTAGGCCTTATCAATACATAACTGAACACTCATCAATAGTCATGAACTTTAGTTTTTATATACCCAAAAATAATTCTCAGGACACTTGAACTAAGACCAAAAAAAAAAAAATTAGTTCTATACCAGACCCCAGAATTAAAGGTAAAACCTAAGGGTGATTAAAAAACAGATACGTATAACAATAATTTATCCTGGAGAATGCTGCAACCACAGAAACTATAGAAGGAAACAAATAAGCAAACCTATGATGCACTGGCCATTCAAGCAAGAGAATCTGCTTTTCTTTACAGAATACTGTCAGGGTTTCCTAATTGTATAGGGAAAAAGCGTTTCCTTTTCTTTTTTCCCCCACTAGATTGGTTACTTTAACATTTTTAATTATAAGAGAACTCCAAATATTTAAAAATCTTTGGAGAATTATTTTTAAATTTCAAGATTATCATGCCTTAATTGCAAAAAGTAGATGTATCAAGAAGCATACAAACAATCCATTAAGTGACAGGAGACAAAACCAGAGCAAGGAGTGCAACAAATGAGACAGGAAAACAAAGTGATTTCTTGCTGTGGACTCACTACTCATGCTGACTTGCTCATATACTTGTTAACAAAAAGAAAGCACCTACTGCTAGCTGTTAAATAAAACCAAATGTACTGCATTGGAGACTCAACCTGACATTCAAATGCTTTAGTATTTAGAGGTTTTATTAGTTTCCCATAAGTAATACATTACCATACAAATGAAAGCAAATCTGATGAAAATGGGTTAAAAAAAAAAATCAGTCTAGCACTAAAAGGGGAGAAAACAATTACAAACATGGCTGAATGCAGTCTCTTGAGAAAGGGCAACTGGAAAAAAAAATATATACATAAACAGGGATTAACCAATAGGTGCATACTAAATGTATCAAATGAGACTCTGCCTTTACACAGTGGAATTATTATTCCCTACATCCTTCTAGGAATTCTTACACTTGTTTGCCTATACCAGTATTGTCCCCACTATGTTCAGGCAGGTTCCTGTTAAATTAGAAAAGGTCAAAACTGTGACCACCCTCTGAGAGCCACAAGACAAAATCAGAGTCATAACTCCTCTAGCAGACTTTCTACTTGTACAAGTAGAATTTGCTACTTCCCTACTTTTCTCTCACAATAATGTTAAACACTTTTTTCCTGTTAGTTGGGAAAAAGCTTACAAACAGTGTATAGCACAAAGTGCTACTTTTAAACAAATGAAAAGTTTTTCTGGAAAAGTCCCACATGGATTTTTTTCTGGAAAAAAAGAGGGAAGAAAACTAACAAGGATCAGTAGACATCTAAATCAATTTTTGTCAGCCCTCTTCCAGTTGTAAGACATCTGTAAGAATGGGGGGCTGAAGACAGAGCATGAGTAGATGAAGGCACCAATGCACAGACTGAAATGGATCACTCCCTGTTTAAGTGTGACTGACAGCTTGGAAACATTAAAAAAAACACCTCATTGATAATAAATCCAACAGCACCTCTTGTCAAAATGAACACCTGGACCCAAAAATCTCCCAAGATGAGGAGTCTATGATTGCAACACACACACTGATGAGAAACATTCGGATTTCATGGGAATTCTTGCAAGCAACAGTATGGCAAGAACACTATTTCCTTTTCCCCACTTTGAAAATTCAAACTTACTGTAATCCATTCCTCTGATCAAATGCAGGGATCATTGAACCAGGATGCTCTGACATCAGAGCAACCAGCAACTGCAAGACATCCATTAGATTGTCATCCTGTTGGATAAAAGTTACAAATTTGAATTCACAACACATACACTAGAACGTTGTTTTGGCTAAAAGAACCATTACAAAATATTTCTAAAGTATGTGGAGATTAATAATAAACTAAGGACCAAATAACTTTGGCCAGGATCAAAAGAACTATAGCTCTAAAAGGCAAGTGCAGGAGAAAACATTACAAAAAATACACTTAATTGTTTAGGGTGAAAAGTGATCTATCAGTGTCTGGGATGTAAGGATTTGACAGGCAATGGAAATTTAGACTATGTTACTTCCTCCCACACACATGCTCCTCTGTTTGCATGTGTATTTCACAATCCTTTCCTGCACAGGAGCTACAAATAAACTGCTGCACATTTTCTGGGGCACAGGGTGGTGTTTAATGAAAAGTTTCTACTCAGAAACATTCAAACCATGAGGAAAAAAATACTACCACCTGCCACAGACAATATTTTAAATGGGTAATTCAAGCTGCTTAGTAAATTTTTCCATACTTTTAATCTAAAGCACTCTAAGCTACAGTTCATTAATTTGTTCCAAGTTCATTGTAACTAAAAATAACCTACAAAATAATAAAATGCAACTGTCTTTTCCCATACTCTGTAGTATTAAAATGAAAGTTTATTTTAAAACAAATAGAGCCCACAAATAAAACACTGTCCAACACTTTTGAACAAATACTCTGATTCTTTACTCTAGAGTATTTTGAACAAATACTCTAATACTCTACTAGAAAATCAGTTTTACATCCTCCTGAACAACTCTGTTCACCTGATGATATTATCAGCTGACATTACAGATGCTATCACTATTTAGCCATATGAGAAGACTACATTCTGCTTTTTCTTGATGTTTTTCTGAATTCACAGTTAGATTATGGGATTCAGCATTCATGGATCTTTTTACACTTGAGTATGCAAACTGCTAAGATATGTAAAACATCACATCCTCATCTGAAGGCTACATAAAGCTTCTGCTATTTTAGTTCACTCTTACATGTTACCAAGAGTTTTATTTTTTACTTCTCCACATAAAGTAGAATTGCTTGACTATGGTACTACCAAGTACTAGTAACCATCACAGAGAATAAAAGGAAAATATAGGTGTAAGCAAAATTTAAAAAAAAAATCTATACTGCTTGAAATGAAGTGCAATTAATTCCTTATTTTACCCATTTCAAGCACCCTTACAGAGATGAGATCAGTTAGATTTATGTCCCCATTTCCCTTGTCTTTGATGTTGCATCTGGCATAAAGTGCCTTTTCCTGGTGCTAAAATATGAAGATGCAGATGTATCAGTGGTAACCAACATTTTCTCCCAATTAAGTTTATATGCTTCTCTTAGATGCCATTAACATACATCTTTATTTTTTTAATGCACATTTTCAATTTTATTGCTTTATTTAAGAAGCAAAATAAAAAGGAGAGGAAAAAGAAAACAAAAAATATTACTTAGGCAGCCTAAAACAAGGTTTTGACTTTTTTTTTAAGTCAGTCTCACCATCTGTTTTTCTGCTTGGTAAATTGGTTTGTAGAACAACATAAGAAACTATTTTGACTTACTGGCTTAATAAACTTCAATCTAACATTGAACATAGTGCTTAAATCACCGCAAGAATATTGGCATATCAGCACACTACTCTAAAGAGTTGGACAATGTTTGTTACTTCCTCTGCAGAGCCATCTTGTGGCATAAAGGAGGTTATATTTGAAATTATTCAAACATTTGGTGGTCACAAACAGCACTAGTATGCCATTCTTCATAAACACATCCCCCAAATTAAAAATTACCTCATGTATAGTAAGCAGGTAATTGAGGATAGCCTGCAATTCATCTTCTTTTATTCCATAGTCCTTTAAAAACAAACAGATTTTAAGTATCACCTTTCAAGTATAGAATGCTGTTTCCAAAAAAAGCATTGTTACAAGAAATGTTTATATCACAAAGCAAGTACCACACAACAAATTTGCTTTCACTTGATCCTCTAATAGCTTCATAGTTGCAAGGTAGCTTCTTCTCTGCCCCCAAAAGCACCCGCTGAATGCCACAAGTGTTTAAAAGCAATTTCAACACAGGCATAAAAACAAGATAAATAGCAATATAGTATATGAAATTGTTAGAGTAATACATGTTAATTGATACAGTCAATTTGAATTAAGAGCTTCCTGTTAATAGAAGAATTAAACTGAGATAGCATAAAGGACTCAAAAGCAGATCTGGAAGTTTAATTATAAGCCTCTTAGCTATACTCATATTTATGTTTTCTTCTTATTTTCCACTAGAGAAGCCCATCCTCAGTTGCTATCAACTTCAAAGAAATTTCAATCATTTATGGCACCTATGCCAGCAATATAAAATAAAAACCAACAGCTTCTAAGAACAGGCTGAGGGTGGGCAAAAGCAGACTTCTAGGGCTTTTATTTTTTAAAGCAAGTCTTTCATTTCCCAAAAAGATTTTGCACCACTATGTACAAACAGAAAACCTTCCAAAGGATCAACCTCAGCCTTTTTCGACGGATGTTCTATTTATTGTTGTGCTGGTTTTGGTTGGGGTAGAATTTATTTACAGGAGACAGCACACAGCTATGGTTTGGATTTGTGATGGAAACAGTGTTGATAACACAGAGATGTTTTTGTTATTGCTGAGCAGGGCTTATGCAGAGAGACAAAAAACTTATGATAGGAAAAGCAACAGAGCTGCTGAATTCCAGTATGCCTCTAATGTCCAAGAAACAGTTGTGAAACTTATTGATGGAGTCTTTCTTATCCTCCTCTGTCCCACTGACCCACAGCATATAATATCTAAAGGTCTTCTTTAGTCTTTAGGCACTTAGGATGTAGCTGATACTGTTCATGTTAAAAGAAAAAAAAAAGAAATTAAATACTTATTTCCCCAACAGTAAACATTTCTAAGCTAATAACAGCTCCACTTGATAACAGTTTAAAAGGGGAAAAAAATGCATCTTTAGCACTGCTGTCTGTGGCAAGAGCCATGACAAAAAGAAGCACCTTATATGGTTTTTCTGTTTATTTACTAGCACAAAATTCAACATGTTTAAAGTATGTAAGGCATTTCTTTATTAAAGGAAACTCAAATATCCTACCATAATTTAAAGCTATCCTACCTTCATCACTAGCTGTTTAATGAACATCAACAAAAATGCTCGCAGGGATAAAATCTCCTTCTGAGTAGGCCGTGGACCATCTACAAAAGAAAAGTAGATACATAAAATACATATTAACAGTTGTTATTAGCATAGACTGCATTTGCACAAAAAGAAAAATAAAAGGCATTTTCTGGGTGAAAATAGCACAATTCTAAGTCTTCCCACCCTCTGTTTCAGACCACAAAACAGTACCGTGTTTTATCATTTTTTATTAGCAAAATGTCTGATCAGTGGGGTTCTACTAAGGCTTCATCTAAATTCTGATGATTTTAATGTTTCCTTGTAGTACTATGAACCAACTTCATGCAAGGAGCAACACTGATACAAGAACTTTATGTCAGAATTTCCAGATTTCAAATTTTTGCAGTTTACAGGTTTTTCTAAAGTTCTGCCATAGCTCAAAGGAAGACCTATATGCCATTATTACACACTGGCTAAAAACACAAAAATCAATCTTACAATGCCATGTATAAAGAGTACCTTGAAAGACATGACTTAATTTGTTAACTCAAAGTCAAAAAGGACTGGCTTCTGCCATCTCTGCATAAAGCAGACTTTCAAAGAAACATTTTAAATACTCAAACATTCAGTAGTTCCCAGGAGAGGCAACGTTAAAATTACAGGGGCAACCAAGTGTCAAAGTCAAGTAAAAGCTTTGGTTCAGAAAGCAAATGAACTGCTGCAAATACATTTTGGGGGATAGTTTTTACATTTGCCTGTAGGGTCACAGTTGTCATGATCTTAATCATCACAGAAAAGCAAATCATCTAGAGAATGGAAGTGATCATATGAGTCTGGTTTTATAAAGTACAGGCCCACAGGCATATTTGGTTTAAGAACAGCTATTTTCAGTATAAACCAGCCTAGTCAAAATAAGCCATTAAACTGCATTACTAAGACTATCCTACTCATCCACTTGCCTCAGGCTCAATAAATGAGTTACGAAAAAAAGTAAATCCACAAGAGACTAAAAAGAAAGGAGAAAACACGCATGCTTTGCTTCTCAAAGGATGAAAAATACTACAAAACAATCCTTACAGCCCTCTAACAGGAAGGGCTGGTCATTTTGAGAAGTTGGTGGCAGGAAGTCAGACTCATCTAGGGAGCACTCACTCCTGGTACATCCAGCTCTCTCCCATCACCTGCTTCTCTCTCTGAAATTCCAAAAATTACAGAGGAAGACCATATTCCCAAGCACAGCTCTACAGTTCTAACATCCTACCATTTCTCTGACCACCTCTGTCTAGTATCAGTTCACACAGGAGTCTGATGACAGAGGATATGACTCCTAAAGAAAGTTTCCTATCGATCGTGAAAAAAAATCTTTCAAGGACAAAAGCACACCTCTCACACTGTTACAGGGAACCCACCCCACTGAAGGGTAATTACTTCTGAAGAACTGACTGTTCTATTCTGAACATTGTATAGAAAACTTTTTTAAACAAGCATCAGACTGTGAGAATAAAAATCAACATATATATACGTACATACCTACGCCCTTGGGAGTTATCCCACTGCGATCCTGAGGGTTCACCACCCAGTAATAATACTTGAGGGTGTGCATGACCAAAAGAACTGTCCCAACTCGCCGGATTGCTCCATAAATGTTAACTGTGGCAATGAACTCAGTAGACAGGTAAGTGTACAGGGTCAGCTGAACCTACACCACCAGTCAGGAAAACAAAAATCATCACACCTGAGTTGCAGCACATCAGACAACTGAATTCTTACATTTCATCTACCAAAATGTCTTAAAGAAATAGATTTTCTCTGCATAGGTCAGTCTTAAAACCTCTGCAAACTGATGAAAAATTTTATTATATTTCTGAAACTGTACGGTGCTGGTAAGAAGGTTTCAGCTGGCAAGTTTTGATCAAAATTGTTCACTGTCAGAGAACAGAGATTCACCAAAACAAAAATACTCACTTTCAAGTTATATCAAGACTTAAAATCTGACAACCAAGATCATTTCCTCTTCCAAAACTGCTGAGTTTTTCCCAACTAATCCATCCAAACTTCCTTCCTAGTCTGGGCCAAAAGTCACTCTGTTCTGAAGAACACTGGAAGCTTCCCAACTCCCAGAAAAACCCTGGGAGTCTGCAAAACTTGACAACTCTATGCAGCAAAGCAGAGCCTGAAGACAACTCTTGGATGATTTCTGTTGTGGAGCCGGAACCTGCAATTCTTTGGAGTCAAGGCTTAGTTTCAACACTCCCAAATCAATACACCACAAGATACCTTTTTGATAAGAATAAGCAGTTTTACCTGTGCTGGTATATGAATCCATATTGCAGGATTCAGGAGAACATGATCACACAGCTGCTTCAGCAGGGGCACCCCATTGTGTAAATTGCTCAGGTATTTCGAGAAGGCAAGGCAAAGTTCTAGCACAGCTCTGGTAACGTGGGCTTTGGAAGACTGCAAAAGAAGATCTGCTTAAGGAGAGCCCTGCAACAGTCTAGGAAAAGTATTTAACTCAAAAAAAAATTCAACATTAATGTAAGACATCAAGGAAGATTTACTTTACCTTTTCTAGGCTGTGTCCTATCACAAGGAAGCCTTTACAGGAAAGCATCTGTTCTTGCATAGCAATAGAGTTCTTCAACAACTCCATGATGAATGCCAGTAAAGTAGAACTGGAGAACATTTTTAGTAAACAAAAACATGTCAAAGGGTTACAACAAGACAAAGTATTTCCAAATTAAGACTCCCACCACACAACCCAGAGATACGTTATGTAAATGTTCTGTTACGTAAATCAGAACTTTTAAAACAAAAAGCAAGACTAAATTTTGAGTGCTTGCTTCAAAAAACTTCTTTATTTTATTAATGCTTTTCTAACTTGAAATTCTGGACTCTGAGATAACCATATAAAAGCAAAATCCTTCTGAATGCTTGCAAAAAGGCAACAGTTAAGTTTGTACTACTCTTTGCTTCATGTTTCAATTACAAATTCCTGCAAGACCAGTTACAATTGCCATTCTATTCTTAAGCTATCAGATGAGCAAATATTTTTCTAGACAGAGCTTTGCTGTCATGCTGCTGCCAGAGGTAATATTCCTGTCAAGGCACTAGTGCCTGTGGATCAAGATTTGAACCAGTTCAAAGCCCATGTATTGCTGGGCCAATTTGCAACTGCATCAAATCCCTGACTTATCCCATAGACACCCAAGTCTGAGCCAGCTCAACCCAGACACCCAGACACAAACAGATGGGCTGAAGGAATATTGTGACCATCCCTTCTAAAGAAAAATATGGATACAGATCATCTTTGAACAGTCATGAAACTACAAATGCAATTAATCAGAGCAAATTACATCCAAATTCTGAAAAGCAATCCCTTTGCTTTTACTGCTGCTCTTTAACTTAGGAGCTCTGGAGCTCCACCAGCTTCTGTATCTGGGTGCTCAGAAGTTGGATGGAGTTGAAACAGAGCTCAAACCAGAGGAAAAGCCTGGCAGCAACACTGAGTAATAGTATCTTCCAAAAATCCGAAGGCTAAAATAAACTGAAGAAAAATTCCAAGGAATGACTCCATGTAGCTGAAAAATTCACCCTTCCCAGAGTTTCTCTTGAAGCCTTCCCCAATGAATTCTCTCCATGGCAGATGAATAAGCTCAAGAGAATTATCCATAATTCTGCTGCACACAAATAAAAATTGTCAAGTATAAAATATGTGCACATTTTGATTCTCTGTGAGCTTTCACAGAACACTAGGTGCACACAAGTACATCACTTTGAGGTCCTGCCTGTAACCTTTTTGTTGTTAGACATAATTCACTGCTGCACAAGACAATGCAAACTATTCTGCCATTTGATAAAGCAATAGGTTAATTTCCTTTACTTCAAAGGAACAAAGCCCAGGACACTGCAAGTACGTGCACTCACCAAACAGTTGTGTCAACGTGGTCTGAGGAATATTGCCTATAGTCCAACTGTGCAAAGAGAGGGAAAAGCACCTGCACTCCTCCAATGGAGTGCAGGGCACTTTGGATGGAGTGCGTCAAGACTGCTTTCACATCCTGACAAAGAAGAAAGAAGAAATATTGAAACTTCCATCAGAAACTGATAAAAAGTTCATTAAAATAGTTTTTCATTTCTTCAAAATAAAAGCTGTATTATTATCAAATAAATAGAAACAGCAAGAACAAGCTGGCTGCCACAGTCACACTAAACACCCACTATGCCTGACCTACTGCTTTAGACACAGATACTTTTAGATACAGATCTACAGTGCAGATCCTCAGGTGAATATACAGGAGGTAGCATTCAAAGCACGGGGAAAAAAAGGATTCCATATCACCAGGGCAAAGGATGGGAGATAGGGAACATCTGTAGGGGAATGAACATGTCAGAAGTCAGGAAAAAGGATTTTTTTTCAAACTAACACAGTCTTTGGTTTTATTCATAGAATAAATGTTTTTCTTAGGATTCTTTTGCATCCTCTTTAGTTCAAGAAACAGGAGCAGGGCCAACCCAAAAAACCCCAACCTATACACAATTCCGTATCAAAATCCCCATAAAACTGGATTTTAGGTTTTCAAACAGAAATTATTTGTACCCTCCAAATCTGTGAAAATGTTGATTTACCTGCAGCATGAGGGCATGTGGTGAATGAACAAAAATAGAAGGGTTATCCTTAGGGGATGACTCTAGACACAGCTGTGCATCTGTAGCCCTTGGATTGTACATAAAAGCAATAGCATTGGAGAGTTTGCCATCATATAGCAACAATTTGTGATGTTCATCGAGGAAGAGATCACTTTCTGCCTTGAACTTGAACGTTCCCTGCATGGGGAAGCAGGGTTGAGGAAGCAAGGGAGAAAAAAATTAGATTAAGCACGCTGAAGACAGAGATCAGAACAACTATTGCAAAAAATTATTAAAATATTGCTTCTTTAATCGAGCAGTATCTCATAAAGAAAGGTTCTCATAAGAAGCAAAGACTCATAGACTCAAACTCAATTTTACAGCATTAAAATGGCAGAATTTTTTTGGCCCCTGAAGAGTGTCTTTCCAGGATAGTGGGTAATGTAAAAGAACCACATCAGCCTGGAAACAGCAGGACTGTCAGCAATGTTCACTCAGAAGGAACTAATAATTGAGGAGCAGATAGAAAAGGAACCATCTTTTCTAGCGTATGTTTGTACAGCTGCTGGGGAATAACAGCCTTCAATTAGTGCCCCTCAGGCTATGACAAAACAAATAATAAATCACTGCAACGAAACTAGTCCTCACCACTGACTTCACACATTAAAAAAACCCCACTAGCACAAGCAACTATAAAGCCACATTTCTAAAACAAATATATCATAGCTGATCTAAAGTTTTCATCCTCAATGAAAAAGTGAACCCAGTCAGGATAACAGTTGTGTTCTTTCTCTCCCAGCCACCAACACAGAAATTCTGAGAAGCAAACAGGAGCACTATTCTTTTTGTTGTATAAGAAATCAAGAAACTGAACTAATGCTTACTTGTAGCTTGTAATGCCACACATAGGCTTACAGAAGAAACATGAAAGAGTTCAATAAAAATATTACACTGTAAGATCATTTTCTTAGGACACAGGTGTCACAACATTCTTAACACCTGCCATAAAGAATTAAACTTAGGAAAGTCAATTCTGAGGTACCTTATATCCCAGGCCAAGCTGATAAATGGCAAAGATCTGAGCAGCATTGAGAGCCTCACTAAAAAGGTAAACAGATGTCATCTGCCCACAAAACACTCGATTGGCATCTGCTGTTTCTGAAGAGCCCAGGAAACATTTGTCAAATGTCTGAAAACAGAAAACAGAACCCAGTAACAGGGTTTAATCCATGCTACACAAGCAAATCATGCAAAATATCTGCATTTCATCAGAGTATTTTACATAAAAAAAGTACTTGAGGGCCTCAGCAGAAACAAGTACAAAGTTGTAAGATCCATAAAACCACAATTTATTCCTCTACCAAAAAGCTACCATTTTTATTTCAAGTTGTTTAAAAATGCATAAACTGGGGGAGGTTTCTAAATAAAAAGGCAAAGGACAGCTATGTAATGCATCACGACGACCAGCTACAGACAGTGTGCAGGGATTACTCACATCGCTGGTGTTGACAAACCACGTTATTTCCCCGTAAGACGCCAGTTCCCCGTTCACGTAACACCGGAGTTCGCTGTTCTTCCAGCGGTTATAGATGTGCACTATAGTCACCATGTACCACTGCACAATAAAAAAACAATTGATCTAACTCTATAAACACTTGGGAGTACCTTAAGCATCCAAGTGGGGCTTGGAAGAACAAATTCAACTCTTTATGTGAATTAAATTAAGACTGAAAGATGTATTTTGAGTAGAAAAGATTAATAAGTCACTGGTGAGTTTTCCTGCATTGCTATGTCAAAGGATAATATGCCATTTTTTCCACCCAGGAGCTTAAAAGGTATTTACGGCATATAACTCTGAAAATCTTTATGACAATGCTGAACCAAATTTACAGTGAAACTACTCTGTAAATAAGTTCTAAACTGAGTTACTCTTAGCATGATGGACTACTACAAATACCATTCCAAAGAGCAAGGATGGCTCCAGACTAAAGCCTCTCAAAGGCTCTGCATGTCAAATTCTCACAAACAGAATCCATATTTACAGCAAAGGATTACTGATAAGGAATTCCTGAGGAGGCCTGTTCTCCCACAAGATGTTTACACCAGTTCCAGAAACATTAGCAGGATATCTAAGCGAAAAAGGGAACATTCAACATCACATAACACTATTTAATAGGCAAGTCAGCCTTGAACACCAGTAATAAAATCAACTCATGTTTTAGTTGTAAAACTAAAAAGAAATAAGAATTCAGAACACATATTTGTTTTGCTCATTCCAGTGTAACTGTTTTTCTACAGAAAGATGAGATTAACCAACAGCTACAACACAGACTTCCCAGGCTACAATTTTAGACTCATGAAACATGTTTGAAAGATTTTATTATTTTTACTCACCTTTTGTGGCTTGAAATCAAATTTTACACAGTGCTGGAAACCTTTTCCCTTTGATTTTATGGATGTTACAATCAAGCAGCCTCCAACAAAGTGAGCAGAATAACCAAGTCCTTTGTTTGTTCGAAAACTGACAAATCAGAACAAAATCAGCACATACACGGATGCAGAAATCATTGAACAATTAATAGAAACTGAACATCAGCAATATCAGCTTTACATAATACTCACCAATATAAATAAGGCTTATCCTTATCCACATTAATATTATTTACAGGATCCATTCTTAGCCAAGTGTGGAAAGTAAATCCATTCTGGTACGGCCACTTGGCTATAGGAGGTAAGGCAATAGCCTGAAGAAAGCAAGAAGTTACTCATGTAGAAAGATCAACACAACAGTAAAAGTGTGCAGCTTAAGATACACTCTACAAATATATGCTGATAAACAGAGACACACTGCAAGTACATACAGTTCCTCCATACTAAAGAAAAAACATCTGGCCTAACTTCTGTTCTCTTTGTACTTGATGTTACAATATTTAGTTAACCTAAATATTTAAAAACTGACCTTTATACCTCAAAAAATATTATTAATAGTAACCTATGCTTCAAAACTTAAATGCTTTAGTGAAAGCCTTATGAAATAGCAACTTCTCAAAAAGAAAATTCAGATTGGTTTGGTTTTATGGTAAGCTGACAAAATAATCAGTTCCACTTTCACATAGTGCTGGTATTCAGGAAAATAACTGATCACAATGGAAAAGCTGGCCACATTTCACTTAAATTATTTTCTCTCCTGAAATTCATATTTATGTAGGCTTCCAGTGAGAATAACACAGAATTACAAACTTCCTCAAAAGAAACACAGTACAATCTCCACCAGGTAAAATCTTCATATCAAACATTGTGTTTTTAGTGCAAAGCCCTTGAGTTACAAACCATGTGTCAGAACCCTTTGTTTCAAACAGCCAGGGTTTATTTTTTGGAGTTTTTTATTTGGTTGGGTTTCTTTAACATTACTCTTAACTTTCTGCTGGTGTGCAGCCCAGATTCACAATACACCCTTCAATTAAGATTGCCATAACCTCTGATCAAAGAAGCCCCCCAGATGATCAATATCAATGAATAAAAAAAATCAAAGAACTCAAACGTCTCCAGACTTGTTATTATGTTGCCATGCTCCATTCAGCTACTCCTGTCCACACAAAATGCTATAAATCCTTCTGTATATCAGCTAACTAACCAGTCTCCATGTCTTTGCACCCAACTCTTGGGAATTGGTAGCATTATCACTTGACTTAACTCACAATGGATCACAGAATAATTACAGTAAATACTTAATTTCTTAAACTTCTTAATTTAAGTAAATATATAAATGCCTACATAAAGGGTGCTGAGGCACCCCAATATCACAAAACATGGTTCAAGCATTCAACACAATTAACAGAAGTTAAATACAAACCAGAACTTAAATAGAAAACCATGAATAACCAAAATGAACACAAACATGTCTGTCTATTGCCAAGTTCTGTTGCATGTGATAAAACTGCAGAAGCACTTTTCTAGTAGTCTGCATTTTTCAGTCTCCAAAGTTTTCATTCAAAAAAATAATTCATTATGTCATCAAGTTGGTGAAATTCAATCTCAAGCCACCACAGCAGAAAACTAATGGGTTTATGTGAAGAAAACTGGAAAGAGTCATCTGATAAATCTTACTCAAATCTGATTCTGAATTAAGCATGAAATTTTGAACATAATTTTTCATTCTACAATTGTAGAGTGAAAGTGTTGACATACTTGAATTCCATCAGAAGATTCTGCACAGGGTTTTCCAGCTGCCTATTTAGCTTCAAATTCTTTTTCAAGTGAACATCACAAAACTTAGAAATGCGTCACAGGAACAATTACAAAAAGACTAGTCATTGCTAAATTGAATCCTTTTCAGTATTATTCATCCTATAACTGTCTAGGATCAATGCTTTCTCAAAGATTTCTCATAAGCATCTAGAGTGAAAAGCAGGTATATTCTCCTTGCAACATGATTTAACTGAAACAGCCTGAAAAAAACCAACAAAATACAAAAAAGCAGCCTCATTTGTATCCATTCTTTATGTAATAGTATTTGTCCTTCTGTAGTGATACTGCACATCTATTATAAACACAATTTATTCAGGCACTAGTGTAGGTGTCAGAGAAAAAAATTTGGTTAAAACTCTATGACAATGACAGCTGAGACAAAGAACACCAAGAATGAAAATAACCAAGGGCCTTAATAGAACAATGAACAAACAAACAAGAAATGTAAAATATCCACATACTGCAGCACTTTTCCCTGGAAAGTTGAAGAAGGCATCAGGTCCATACTTCTGAGGCATGTGTTTTAACACAGACAGTAACTTCCCAGCATGTGGTGGCTGACAAAGGGAATGATTACATTTGTAAATAAGTAAAACAAACCTCTAAGAAAGAAAGACTATACACACAAAAAGCAAATTCTAACACATTTTAAAACTTTGCACATGGTTGAATAACACCCTGCTAAGACACTCAGCACTTTGAATAAAACAACATTAACAGTCATGAATACCACCTTCACTCAATATACAGTAGGTGCACTGAATTAAAGTTAATTAGGTAACTTCACTAAAGACTTGAAGACCCGAGCCACTTTCACCCAGCAGAAACTAAACTGACCCTGAATGTTGATTTCTGCCTCTGTCTGTTCATTCCCATCAGCTCTCTCTATGATTTTGCAGTAAGGTAAAGAAAATGAGCTGGTCCAGATGAAAACTAACTTAGGGGAAACAAATGCAAACTGATTTTTAATTACAGCTGTTCTGGGAAGTGGCTGAGTGAAACCTGTGCCAGCACAAGGGAGACAGGGAATACCTAGCAAAAGGGACATGGAAGATCAGCAGGATTATTTTCATCAGGACTACAGTCATATATTAGGTTAAACTGATTGGGTTTATACTTTCACATAAGTCTATGGAGAAAGATTCAAGTCCCAGGGGCAGTTTGGAGCACCTAAGCTGAGTGCTCAGTGTGGATACTTAACACTCCTCCACCACCCATATCCTGCTGATTTTACTGTAATAGTCTGCAACTATAAACTCCAAATCAAGTGTATGAGCTCACAACAACAGAAGAACAGCAAATACTGATCATAGTGAGAGGACAATTGTGTGTGTTGTCTTTGACCACACCATATCTTCCTGGCAGATTTATTTTTAAACTAGTATTTTATAATCCTGTTTTTTTCCTTAAAGTGCCCTTTTTTGCCCTGTTGCTAACAGCTACCCTCTGAAAACTATGCATGATGTTGGAGCATTGCATGATCCATTGTAAGTATTTCAAATGTACCAAAGGTGCAAAGCAGTGCTTCAAGAATCTGTGTTAAAACTGAGGAAGAAATGCTGAGAACTGCTTAGATGTCTGCAGTGCTATAGAATATGACCAGGTAGATTGTGTTGCAGCAAAATACCCGGTATCTTTACAGTTCTGCTGATTTTAAGATTTATGGAGTTGTACAACTCCTTGGCAATCCAACTGTGGCATTTTTCTCTTGCTTTCCCCTGTATTTGGTCTTTAATAAGGAAAGGAAATTAAATGCAAATAGCAGGGAGACAGGAAATGAAAAAGTTAATGTTACAGAGACAACTTTAATTCACCTACAGTTAAATATACTCTCTATGTTCAATTATTAAGTTTAAACCATCTATAAAGTTTAGAGTATTTTTATTTAAGCAGGTAAAGATCTCCAAAGTTATTTCAAAGGGCCTTTTAAAATCTGCAGTATTATGTGTACATACTTGCTTTTATATGGTATACTCCTTTTTTAAATTATTTGAAATCAATGGAGACCCTGCTACCTCTCCTCTACACTAGCCAGAGTATTTAGAAATAAGAGGAGCTGAATTAAAATTCAAAGCAGATAAAAAGATTGTTAAAATAGTTCCCAAGTCCAGTGAAACAACAACTGTGTGTTGAAGAAAACTTTATCAGGTGGCGTCTACAACATATGCATTTTTACTTTAGGGAAGGTGGTTTCTCAGTTGTAAAAGGGTCCTTTTCTAGTCCACGTAGGAACAAGAGAAAAACTATACAATTTTTCATTGGGACTTACTTCCTTCAGTTCAATTTCTGCAAAAATTCTGACTTCCCTAACTGGATAAATTTTTTTAATCTTCAGGTGAAGTACAGCGATGTGAAAATGGGAGCAAACAGAACTGCCTATGCAGGCATTTTTTACTTATTTCTTTCTTGCGATTTAAAAAAAAAAAATTAAGCCTTTTCCCTTCAATTTCACATAGCTGGAATAAAAAAAATAAAACCATGTGCATAAAAACACTTAAGAGTCACCTAATTATTCCCAGGTGTTCAAAAAGACCAATACAGTCCACAGGTTCAGGAAGAAATTTAACTTCATCTCTACTCTACTCTGTATTTTAATTGCTTTCAGGTAAAAAGCTCATACAAAGCAAGAAACCGTCCTATATTTTTTGGTACATTCAGAATTTGTTTATCATGAAGTTTATGGAACAGTCTTAACTTGTGAAAATTAGGAAAAATAAAAGGAACAAGATAAAAATTGTTTCAGTTTTGTGTTTTCTTTTACCCATCTCCCTTTTTCTCCTTGCAGCTTGCTGAAGAACAACTTCAGCTCTCGAACTGTCAGGTTATAGCTAGCCAACACACCCAGCATGTCCACTAAGAGATCTGAAAACCAAAAAGAACAGCGATGTAAGTGCTTAATAAAATGCAGTGTCAAATTCTTATCATCTAACTAATAACTGTGTCCACGGGATTTAGCGTGGAAGCAGCACAGTTTGAGTGCCACGCTGGGGGAGGCTGTACCTGCAATCATGTTGTCAGCTCTATCGATCCTCCCGAGCACTTGTTCCACGAGCCCCACTTCCGTGCAGGCCTGCAGATTCCGTATGCTTTTCTTCAGGATGGCTGTGAACATGCTCCAGACCTCAGCCTGGCAGGTGACGTCACACTTGTCCAGTAAGTCCACCATGCAGGTGATGCCCTCTCCTTCTTGGATGATAAAGTTCATTTCCAAGTCAAACTGGCCCCCGACGAGCTTTCAGGGAAAAATATTTTTTAAAAAAAGCTTAAAGCAACTGTATCAAAGTATTACTCCATGCCTAAAGTTATTCATTCTGGGAGAAGAAAACTATCTAAGATGTAAGGGAAAAAAACATAATAAGGAGGCCAATATCAATGTCCCATCTTATTTTTCTTCTGTTTTAAGTTCTGTTGCGTAACAAAGGTGCTCTTAAGGTGTTTCCTACTATCAGACAATTGCTACAGAAAAACATTTGGGTAGTTTAGGATAGAGATGTCCCCAGCTGAGCTAAAAAGTGAAGATACAAGTGAGTGTTCTAAAACAGGTGAGCCCAACAAAGCAGTCAAGATACCTTAAATGACCTGGAGTGACCCTAAAAACTCTCCTTCACATTTGCTTAACAAATCTCCATTAAGAGGGCAATTCTAGCCAAAAGAGGCTGATGCACATCAGAAATACTGCCACTTATGAATGCCACTTATGAATTCCTGAGACAGTGACTAAAGCTAGTTAAGAATTAACTGCCAGGTTCATTAGCAGTCCCAGGCACTCAAAGGAAGCAAAGGCTTGCTGTATTTGCAGAAATGTGGAACAGCAGCACTGTTCCAAGCGTTTGGCTGTGATTTGGCTACGACACTTAAATTCTGTAATACTTCAGGTCTCCTAGAGGCAAGTTTTGTTTGAACATACACTGAGTAGCTAGCCACATATGCCTGTGCAGAGGAGGTGGAGGGGGGAAGGAAAGAACCTGTTCCACTCTCACTTGCATACTTAAAAAAAAAAAATTCCAGCTGAAGGCAGAATGCCTTATACTAAGTTGACTCCTTTATACCAACTCCCTCCATCCACTCTTTAAAGTGCTCTTGGACTTTAGAGCTGTATTAACCTTAAAAATGTGCCATGCTTACCAAAATACCCATTACATGCCAGCATACAAACAGGAATCCATATAGCTTTGACTCAAACTATCAAAATGGACTCACGATCAGAAATATTTCAGCTCGTTCTCACTTCTGCAAGTTTGTGTTATAATTTCCATCCTACATGGTGGTGTTCCTCTCACAGGCTTTGACCATTAACAGCTGCAGTACTGTCACCTGCTGAAGCCACACCATGTCAAAACTGCCCCAAAATCCATACACTAACTTGCTTCCATATTAGCTCCAACAGCTTCTCTCGGCTAGTCAGGATCCAAAGAACAACTTACCCATGGAACAGAATATATGCTCTTCATTAACCACTGAAATTACCATACATTTTCCTCAAGTGTCTAAACCTTGTCACTTTGAAGAAGCAATCTTTGGACTTCTGGGAATAAATCAGTACTGCCAAACACCACAGGAAGCAGAGAAAGTTACTGCTTTTATGACAGAATAGACAATGTCTCATGGCAACAATTTCTAAACAGTAATTTACACTTTTCCATTTTCTCCTCTCTGGGTCATGAAAAATAATTATGCAATTTACTATCAGATGCTTCCACAATATCTTGGAAAACAGCAAGAACTGAATGGGGTGACTTGAGTTATATTCCCAGCTTCTCTATATCAACTCATGCTGTCAACTCAAACAAATTTATCAAATCATTACCATGCTCCAAGCCTTAGTTTCCCCCTTCCAAAAGATGGAGCAGAGGCCTAACTCAAGAAAGCTCTGTAGGGTATGCTAGGCAGAACGAATTAACACAGAATTATCTCAAAACAAATATGAAGAAAAATGTACACACCCCCCTTAAAAAAACCTCTCAACAGAGCATTTGAAAATGTAAAATACATAATCAGTGTTATACCTCATTTCACACTGCATCTATCCTCTACAAAACTGAAGTATTCCTCAAGAACACTCTTCTTAAAATCAAGTTAAGAAACAAAGAAAATACTGTATTCCGTGTAGAGACAGAACAGCTGAAGGTTAAATTCTGGCCACAAACCACCTGCTAATTCTTAACAAGAAATGCAACTCTTTATGCATTTGGTTTTAACTATCAGCTAACTATCAATTATCACATGAAAACCACATATAGCTACTGGAGGTGACCTTACCTTCACCCTATAGTCAACACCACCAATCTTTCATTTTTGGCTACATACACTATTATCAGAACCCACCCATCCAGGAAGCTGTCAAATTAGGTTTCCAATCTCATCTGCAAACATAAGCATTTCAGCAAGCACGTTCTAGGAATAATATGCTATGGTAAAAAATAATTACCATTTTAACACTTCCTGTGAGGGAAGTGAGGACAAAAAGAAATTGCCAGAGAAAGCAGTATAACCAAGGCAGAGTACAGCTGATGTACAATATGTATGCACACCCATTAGATACACACAGGCACACACACCCCCCACACTATGTCATATTAACCCTTTCTAATGGTGATTTGAAACTGATCAACCTTCAAAACACAAATTTGTTTCCAATGACAGGGATCATAATCCAGGTCCATGCATTGGCTAGTTATTATCTGAGCTGCAGTAATGGCTGTGCACAGCAAAATGTAATCTTCCCAAATGTCACAGTAAGTTATGAATATCTGAGCAGCTTAATGCACCTTACTAGCCATGAAGTGTGAGAATGTAATCTTATTACCTTTTTTATGGTTGTATTTTTTTGAATAATGTAGCCTTTGAACTGATGTATAGTCTTTCCTTGCACTTTAGCATGATTTGGTCTCCTGTGTCACACAGTACATTTTTCAAAATTCTCCAATTCAACGTATTTTAAGTCCTATGCTGAGCTGCATAAACAATCTTTATAGCAACCCACAGGGTGGCATAACGTTTTCTTTCTTCAGCATGTAGAATTAAGTACAAGCTTACAGGAATGGTTTTAAAGGGCAGCATTCAAATACATCCTCACAAATTTTGGATTTTGCCAGTTATATCCACCTTCAAAATATATATAAACTAAACCGATTGCTCAAGCTTCTCAGTAAAATAGTTCTACATTTAGCTGACTGAGAACAGGGAGAATACAGCAATTTTTGAATACGCAGTGTGTATTTTTTCCCCCCTTAGAGAATTAAACTAATGAGAAGTAAACATAGTAGCACTAATTTTTAGTCTAAAATAGCACTATGACACTTCTAAATAAAACCAAAACGACAATTTAAACACACTTAACCTTTCTTTGCAATGAAGTGATGCAAGATATGAATGAAATGGTTCACTGTTTGGGTGAGCATCTAGCAAACTACTGCATGCAGAAAATAGCTCAGAATAAACAGCCAAGCTCCACTTTCCTGAAAGAACATCATCTAGATTATTTATCTAATTTAAATTATTTCTCCTACTAACTGATATAAAATATTTAGAAAGCTTGCAAGACAAGAAAAATTATTTCAATGACCTATAACACAAAAAGAAGAAACCAAGTCCAAAATCAGTATTTCTCCTGGAAAAGCCAAATTGGCTATACTTGGGAGAACTACAGGGCTGGATCTTTACATTTATATCTCAAATCTCAAAAAAAGTCTTCAGTTCTATAGTTTCCTCATCCTTCTGACTGTTAGATAAGCCACACATCAAGTACTTGCTTCATTCCCCAAAGCCAGGATGAAGGGCTATTAACCAAACTGTGACCTCCCTTTTCCTCAAGATGATGATTTTGTAATATCAGAATTGTTTCTTTAATATGTCTAAAACAAGAAGTATGAACACCTATCCCATGAAGAAAAAAAAATGCAGTCAAACAGGCTGGTTCAATCTCAGTGAAAATTTTTTAAGTTTATGCTTAGTAAGAACCTGCAAAGCTGGGAACTTATAATATTCTTTGCCCACGTTTATTCCTATCTTCCACCAAAGAAATAAACTGACTCTGTTGTCCCCTTTCACATACTCAGAAATACATTTTACATATTCAGAAACTCATTGAATTCAGTTGATTGAAATTTTTTGATCATCAAAAATAAATGCCAAAGATATGGGAAGCATAAGAATTAAAATCTCTGTAGAGTAAGAGTCTCATAGGATCATGGATGATTCCAAGTTGGTCAGATTCCAACGGCATACAATAAACAGGAAAAATCAGCACCATGATACATATTCATTATGTGATAAAAAGATGGTTGTGATTTCAAAAGGCTTTTACAGAACAGAAGATGAAAAACATTGGGAAAGATAATAACTCAAACATACTAATTTCCATGCATTCTTTTCAATCACTAACACAACACCTGGAGGTGAGAACATTAAAATCTGAGTCCTAAGAAGATCTGGCGGGAAAGCTTGTTGATAGTTTGGATAAGTACATCAAAGAGTGACATTAGCATGAATGTCAAGTCAGTGAAACAGGGCTCAGGCCCAGAGAGGTTAATAGGGAGGGCAAGAAAGGGGCAGAAAAAGCCTGGATGTCAGTTTTTTTCTTCATTATATTGCTGGCGTATCAACCATAATGCACTAGAAAAATTCCAGGAAACACAAAGAACTGTGGAAACACCCACTCAAGAAAAGTGAGGTCACACCTTCCAGCAAGATACAGATGATTTAAGGTCATTTGCTACCTTGGCTCAAAGTTTGAAGTAAGTGAGACCATGAACGTGCAAGTGACCAGTGACTCAGAAGGAAAGAAGGAAAGATTCTGCCCCAACCACTTCTGTATAAGCAGAAGATTCCTCTTGAGCCTTACTCCAATTTTGGACTTGGTTTCTCCCATTTTCAAACAAAACCAGAAACAGCCCAAGNAAAAAAAAAAAAAAAAAAAAAAAAAAAAAAAAAAAAAAAAAAAAAAAAAAAAAAAAAAAAAAACATCAAAGAGCAAACAGGTAATTTTTGCAGAAAATTGCCAACTTTTCCTGCTGATACCTCAGGTTGAAGTCACCAATCTCCACCATCCAGCACTACCCTACAGTTACACCACAAAAAAGTGAATACTCATAGTACTAATCTACTCTACTTTCTAAAAGTAAAAGGATGGTAAGAAAGGAAGAAAAAAAAAATCTCCTTAATTAGCTGCTTTCTCTCCTATTGCTAAGTTCATGACAAAGCCTACAACTTCATTTACTTGGCAAGTGAGATGTCCATTTTAAACCAGGCGTATCAAAAGTGGCACTGTACAACAGCACTGCACCCACTTCAGTCTTGACACTTCTGTGGGATTCTGTTCAACACTGTTCTTAACTATGATCAAAGCTGGATCATTCAGGGAAAAACCATTATCATTGCTTCCCTTCAAAGTGATGTAATATCAATGTTTTGCTTTAAATAACATTTCTTCAAGTCTGTCTATCATTTGGAAAACTGCCTAAATGTAAATTCAACAGGCACTCACAAGGTGTTAAGTCTACTGCTGCCACCTAATGTTGTATTTGAAACCATTAGCCCAGAATTACACATTTTTAAGACAGTGTGTCAGCACTGTATCATTCTCTTCCTCCTCCACACACCTCTATCAGCAGCTTGTATCAGCATGCTTCATCACAATGAAGAAAAAAAACCATATCTCAAGGAAGTAAGACAGGATAAAACTTCCAAGTAGCAGAAGAGTTTACATTTAAGCACTGGTTTCTATAAAACCAGATTTTCATCAACATGGCAAAAGCTAACTACAGAAGGCATACAATTTACCCAATTTACCCTGGAAATTACTGGCAAATACCCAGTTCATCTGAGACAGAAACCAGCTCATTAAAACTCTTCTTTAAAAATATACTCAACTATGCATACATGAAAATTACTTTCTCAGTGAAAATAACAAATGCAAAAAAGCAAAATTCTTGACCATGTAGGTACAATACATCTGAAGCATCCTTCTGGTGTATGGGTTTTTCCTTCCCAAGAGAATGGGGGGAGTGGGGGAAATAAACAATTTTAAAATACAATTATGCTATAATCAATGATTCTTTTTTACCCTAGCTAATAATCTAGTATTTTCACTCTACTTGCAAGCATTTTTATGCCAAATTAGTTCACTAACATGATTAGTTCAGTTTGTAGCGTGCAGCTGAAAAACAGAGCAATGTAAGGAAGAATTAGCTTTACACAACATTTTTAAACATGGGGGCTGGGGAAACAGCTCTGTGAATTTCAAATTTTATACTTTTTGTGTTTAATCTACTTCAGATAGAGCCATTAAATATCTTTTAAGTATACACCAAAAACTGAAAATCGGTATCTTATAAAGGGAGCAACACCAGTTTTAAGTGAAATTATTAGCAAAGCTAGTTCTATCCTACACAAACAGGAAAAAACAATTCTGCATTTATCAGTTTGGTATCCATTAAAAAAGGGATCATAGTAGAAACAGTTCAAATTAAAAACACCATGCCTGAACTCAAAACAGCCACAGCATTCCATGCTAGATGATCCTTAAAGCCCCTTCCAACCAAGCCACTCTATGATTCTATGACACCGCCATGCACTGTGCCTCTGTCTCCTCCTCCAGAAATTCAACAACAGATTCCAAAGATGAAAGGCATAAACAAGTCCAATATAAAGAATTTTTCCATTCTTCCAATCTTTACTGCCCCATCAAGAGGTGGGATAGCTGATACACAAAGGATGGCCAAGAACACAAAACACAAGTCCCAGGGGCCCAGAGACCCACATCAGCACTGACCAAACAGTGGGTAACACCCAGCATGCCTGCAGCCATGGGAAAAGTTCAGGTGGGAAAACAGGAGACAGGAGAAAACTGATTCCCTACCAGATTTGTCCGACACACAACACTGGGTATAAAGGCCCTTTGCTCCTGAGGAGGCTGCACCACTGAGCTTTATTTCAAATCCCTGAGGGAACAAGGAACTACCAAGTTGAGTTTTTACAAATAAAACATTTCAAGACTAAATTTCAACACTCTCCAAACAGTGGCTATAGGTGTATTTACAACACATGGCAGTTTCCCGTTTGACCTGTATTATGTATTTCAATAGATATTACCACAGAAAATATCTAAATCCAGCTGAAATTCCCATCTTTCCAGTAGCTGTATTAACAGCATTAAATTCTCCTTTTGTTTTCATTAACTTTTTTCAGTGTACCTTAACCTGTGATCCTGCTTAACACATACAAGAAAGATATGACTCTCAGAGATCGTTTAATAACATGCAAATTTGTAGCTCCATACAGGAAATGAAATATCCTAAATCTTTACATCACATCAGATTCATATGTGCATTGAAAGCAAATAAATCATTTAAACCATGATACAGAGAACCTTTTTAAATTTGCATTTATCTACAGTAAATACTGCCATGTTCTTTAATAGCTTGCTAGTGCAATCTTAGCAAACTAATGATTTATGGTTTTGACATTTTAAAAATCAGAAATCTGTCATTTTATGACACCCAGTAGAAAGTCTGCTGGAGTTGGAGTTACATTACTCTGAATTTAAACTCAGATACATGAAGCATACATAACAAAGCACTGTACAAAGTGTCCATTTCATTATTCCAGCACCTCCCTCCCTAGCTACATGTCTAAAAGTTATCTAATGTTTTTACTTGAAATAGTAATAGATTTTTTTTATTATTTTCATCAAGCAAGATACCTTTTTGGCAGTTCTGGAAATATCACCCATCAGCAAACAAACTCAATCTGCTGTACACTGAGAGAACCATACTTCAGTCACCAAGCTGCACAGGTCTGCATCATGTCCTACCTTAATCCCTCCCCTCAAGGAAGGCGCCCAAAAGATAACATTTCTAATACCACATTAATCAACCACAAGTCCAGAGTGGGGAACAAACCCCACAGTCAGACCAGCTTTACAGGGAACAATACCCTGCTTGCACCCACTTCCATCAGTCAGGACATTTACGCTGTAAGCAATTTTTTTCTGCCTAGGGGCTAAATCAGAAGAAAAACAACACTGCCCACCACTGACACCGTGCCTGAGCAAATATAGCTGCAGTTTATATATACTTAAAAATAAGGATCTACACAGAAGTTAGACAGGTAGGTTAAAAAGATCAAAGCGGACTGATCCCACTGTCAGAGAAGAGTCTTCTCTGCCAGTGGATAGTGACAGAAAAAAACTTCAACCCTGATAATTTAGAGACACCTAAAAAAAAATCAAAAAACAATTACCTGAAGCAATTTGCCCAAGCTTTCTTGTAATTAAATCACATTTTCTAACATGCTTAGTGTTCAACATCTAAAAAAACTAACAGCCTGCTGCTTTTTTGTTACTTAAGTGTAAAATATCACCAAATATATGTTTTCTTTCAACCAAACTGGTGTGCAAAGACAGCCACTACATTTCAACAAGAAAACATTTTAGGATGCTTCATTTAAACATTTATTTTACTTATGATTTTATGAAATAGTATATATATTTCAATTTGGCAAGGGAAATCACTGGTGTAGTAAACCCCTTCTGATTATAAAGAAATACAAACAATTACAGCATTTTTCTTGTGTATGCCACTTACACTGAACAGAAATGCTTCTAAATATATATATAGATATATATATCCACAATGAGTAAATAATATACAAAACACACTATATTTAAGCTTCTGAAAATTGCAGCTTCACAAGCTAAGAAAACTAGAAAGAATGTAAATAATTCTCAAAGAGTCTCCCAGTGCATCCAAAGAGAGGTATGAGCACCCAAGCAAGGCATTCCTCTGGAACACGGAAAGAAAATACTTTTTGAATCATTACTAAAAAAAATTTAAATTAAAAAGTTTTTATTTTCTCTTTAACCCTTTTTAATTCCTATTTTTGTATCTGTTATGATATACTAATATAGCAGCATGGATATAATTTATAAATAATCGTATATATTTATTGGGGGTGAATGATCACCGCTTTTGTTTTTAACTGATGGTTTGTGAAATCAAAAAGGTTTGAAGACCACTTCCCTAGATGCCACAGAACAACATATCCCCATATTTTTCTCCAGATCAGAACACCTGTCTGGTATTTAAGAGTGGGTTGAGGGCAGGAGGCCATCACTCTCTACAGAATCTGAAGTTTGATCCTGCAAGTCTCATACAAGCAATTCTTCACAGAACTTCATAACTTTTGACTTAAATTTGATATCCACTTTGTGATAGTTAAAAAGTACATTATTTCAAAAGTGTGTAACAACAGAAGCCTACAAGTGAAAACAAGGTTAAGAGCTCATTCTAGAAAACATGTTTTGCTAGCCTGTAGAAACTAGGAAATAACAGCTACAAGTAAAGGAGAAAGGTGAAAGAAACAAAGGAAATCGAAGGAAAGTAACAAACCAGAAGATGTTCCAAGCATTGAATTATACACCAACAGCAAATAAACTTACAAGGGAAATAAACTGAAGCTCAAAAAGCCAAGAAAGAATACAAGATGAAGAGATTAATCAATTTACTTATAAAGCTCTGGCAGTTTTTATCAGATTTAGCAACCATAATGTTAAATAATGTTAAACACTTCCTCTCCTACTGGAAGGTGCAGCCCCCCCGTAGCTCCCCCACTGCCATCACCTTTCACAGCTCAGCAGGCAAACTGCTGGGAATTTCAGCACAACTAAAGGCACCAGGTTACAATTCCAGCAGAAAGCAAGAACCAGCACATCTGTTTCCATCATTTCTGGCACTGCCTCGATCCAGAACAGCTGGCAAACACCCACCACAGTTGCCTGCTCAGAACTGGCAGAGTTTGCTGCCATGGCTGCAGCAGAGACAGTTACGAGCTGGGATATATAAGGAACACTGAATGTCAAGCTACAGGAAATGTAACACTCAGCTTGCCCTCTTGCTATTTTTTAAATTTTCTGTAGCTGTGATCAACATGGGAAAACCAAGCAGTCAACCTTGGCTAGAATAGAAAGTGCTTAAAATAAGTAACAGCCTTTTGTTTATTCTTGCCAAATAATAACTTTTTTTTTTGCTTTCAGATTCTGCCATTCATTTGTTTAGAGTTTTAAAAAAAAAAAAATGGACTACTGGAAGCCAGTGTATGGAAATATTGCTAAACAGAAGATTTCTACTAACCAGGAAAAAAAAGTGCCTTCCTGAGAACAGGTACATCAGGAAAGTCTCCACAACTAGACCATTTTTATATTTATTTCTTTCAACGTCCATAAGGCAATACTGAAAGCAAGAACAGAACTGTGACTCTGACACAATGTTTGTTACAAGTGGCTTACATGTCTATGTTTGCAAAAACATCTTAAAGCTTTCCCTCCTCCCTGATTTGCCGCAACACTGTTTTTTGGTTGGCTGGGGGTTTTTTCCTGCTGGTATAGAAGCTACTATTAATCTAAGGCTCTACCTCACCGATTTCCCTCGTCCCTTTGCTCAGCGTACAGGCAATGACTGAAACAAACTGTCTTCAAGGAACAGGCACTACAGTAAAGGAGAGAGAAAAAAAATCTCACAAAACCACAAAGAAACAAGGAAGACAAAGCACACCGTCACCTACAAACACACTCTCCTGTTTACAGTGTTGTGACCAGGGTCATTTTAATTGTTGACCAGTGCGTCAATTAAAATTGGACCTAAAAAGGCAAAAGCAGCCTCAATTAATACAAATCCAAACTATATTCTGTTTCTTTAATTTGGCAATCAAATTACCAACGGCAGCTGCCACATATTGTTCAGCAAACCTGGCAAGGCCCTTCCATTCCCTGTGACCAACTGCAGTTCAGACTGGAGGAAAGTAAATAAAATGAGGCTGAATTACATTTTGAAGCAAGCATTTAGCCAGTAAAGCCAGCATTTGCTTAGGCATGACCTCCACTATTTTTAACTTAAAAACAATTTTTTTAAAACACCAAATTAAACAGATTTATCAAAAATTCTGATAAAAAAACAGCATTAATGGAGTTCTCACCATTTTTTCATCAACACTGTCACACGTATCTGCACTTCTGAGGCAAAAAGGCTTTTTCTGGAATTACTACACTTGCAAGGATTCAAGAATTTAGAAGGATGCTTAAACCCTGCTCCACACAAAAAACTGTGAATCAAAACTAAGTTATTACCCACAAGTGATAATGCATATAAGCTGAAAAAGGCTACATCCAAATAATGTACGAGTTTGTGACACGGTGTTTCTTAGAACACTCTTTTCCCCGTGAAAAGTGTGATTAAGTGAACAATAAATCTTCCTTCAGTGAGATGGTGAAGGAAAGAACATCTGCCACTATGAAAAGCTACTCAACTTGAGCACAAAGAAAATATCATTATCAAAGGAGAGGTTAATGCCATCAAAACAAACAACAGTATAATCTTTTCGGAAAAATCTTCTCTCTCATTCCATATCCAAATTATTTTCCCATTCTTCTTTAGCGTTAACAACCATTCTTAACTAATAAATATAATTTCCCTCAAATCCTGTAACTAGTAAAGCTCCACAATAATAAAACAAAAAGTAACCATCCTCCTAGTTTCTTAAAATCTCTCTCCTATATGAATTGTATTTATTTACCGAAAGAAGTTTCAAAGAAAACATAAAACAAATATCATAGTCATGGATTCTGAGGCTGCAAAGATTTTACAGATAAAAGAACCTTTGGAAATCACAGAGGACTTCAGTATTTTTCATCTAAACAAATAAATAGAAAAATAACTTCATCTTTAAGTAAATCATTTTGATTTAAACTCTAAACCTGGAGATTTGGTGAAGCTTCTCTCAGAGGAGCTACTTTGTCCTCTTTCCTTCTCCTGGCACATTATCTCTAGCAATAAAGTTTTGCCAAGCAAATTCAGCACTGTGGAGAATCACAGATGCATTCCACAAGGTTTATCAAATCAAGCTCTTAGTAACAGCATTTCCTGCAGCTTTCCATGCACATAAATATTTACTTATACAAGAGATTTCCCAATACAACAACAGAAGAAGTAATTGCCACAAAAACCATGAAACAAGAAACAAGTTTCAAGACAACAACCCAATCAACAGCATGAACAGTGGTCTCTCAGGTGTGAAGCCAAAGACCAGCACCAGTATCTGATATTTCCAGCGCAGTAAGGGAGTATGTTGTGAAATTCAAGGATACATACGCCTTTAAGAGGAAGACAGAAAAAAACCCCCAACGACAACAACAGCCTTTAATCTTAGGGTTTCCTTTTCCTTTCAGCCTACACATTAGCCTTTGTTCCAGTGTAACGTGGTGAACAGAGCCCAGAGAGCATTACTATCTGCCACCTGCCCCAGCAGTAGCACTGGTGGGTACACGCACGCTCTCCTGCACAGCTCACCACACTTTTCTGAGTAGAAAGACAACTTTAAAGTAGTAGCTATGACTTGGTGAGATTAAACCACCATTAACATTTTACCAGCTTCATCTATACACTGAGCTTTAATGTTGGCCTTTTTTTGTCAAAGATTAAGTCATATGGCTCTGTTCCAAAGCTCCAGTGTCCTTACAGAGTGCACATTTCTGTGTAAGGCCACCAGTTACTCTCCGTAGTGGGTTGACCCTGGCTGGATGCCAGATGCACCAAAGCCTCTCCATCCCTCTCCTCCACAGCTGGAAGGAGAGGGAAAATATAAGTAAGGGTTCACAAGTTGAGATAAGGACAGAGAGAGAGATCACTCCCTAAACTGTCACGGGCAAAGCAGACTCAAATTAGACATTAATTGAATTTTTTACTACCNTTTTTTTGTCAAAGATTAAGTCATATGGCTCTGTTCCAAAGCTCCAGTGTCCTTACAGAGTGCACATTTCTGTGTAAGGCCACCAGTTACTCTCCGTAGTGGGTTGACCCTGGCTGGATGCCAGATGCACCAAAGCCTCTCCATCACTCTCCTCCACAGCTGGAAGGAGAGGGAAAATATAACTAAGGGTTCACAAGTTGAGATAAGGACAGAGAGAGAGATCACTCACTAAACTGTCACGGGCAAAGCAGACTCAAATTAGACATTAATTGAATTTTTTACTACCAAAATCAGAACACTATAATGAGAAGTAAAATCAGACCTTAAAAACACCTTTCCCCCATCCCTCCCTCCTTCCCAGCTCTACCCGCTCCCCCTGCAGAGGCACAGGCAGACAGGGAATGGGGTCCTTCTCCACACCTGTAGTCCCCTCAGCTACCAAAACCTGCCCACACAAATGCAATACACTCTCACACCTCACATTCTTGCAGTTTATATTTCTCTAACTCCCTTAATTTTGAAATCACGTATACAGCTCACAGTAGCTGTAGTTTTTCCACTCATTCTGTTTCTGCACAGAAAATGTTAAAAAAAAAAAAAATCATTTCAACAGTACTATTTCTGTTGCTGTTTGGAATTCAGAAAACTCTCCCTAAAGCCAAGATAAATGCAAAAGGAAGTTTCCTGAAGCTTTCAGTTCATAGGCTTTTAAGTCACTAGGGATCACAGAATTGTTAGGATTGGGAGGGACCACTAGAGACCAGCCAGTCCAACCCCTGCCAAGGCAAAGGCACCTGGAGCAGATGACACAGGAAAACGTCCAGGTGGGTTTGGAATGTCTCCAGAGAGGGAGACTCCATGACCTCCTTGGGCAGCCTGTTCCAGGGCTCTGCCACTCTCAGTATAAGGAAGTTTTTCCTCATGTTAGTTGAGACTTCCGAGTTTATGGACACTGCTCCTCATCCTGTCACTGGACACAACTGAAAAGAGCCTAGCACCATCCTCTTGGCACCTGCATTTGGGATATTTATACGCATTGAAGAGATCCCCTCTCACTCTTCTCTTCTCCAAACTAAACAGGCCCAGCTTCTGCAGTATCTCCTCATAAGAGAGATGCTCTGGACCCCTCATCATCATCTTCATCCATCCATCAGATAAGCCGGCACAAAACCACAAATATTTGATGACAGTGGTAATCCTGTCAGATTGTCATTGCACACCTTTTCTAAACAAAATAAAATAGGGATGGTTTAAAATAGCTACAAACAAACCTACATCAAACTTGGGATATTCCGCACACAAAATAAACTCAAGGACACCTATCCAGCTCTGCTACCCATGCTGGCTCTTCCACACAAGCGAACAGTGCAAGCTCGTATGCAGTTAGATTGCAATGTGACAGCAACCAGAGGAACTGAAAAAATAAATCACTTCCTATGTCACATGCGGCCAAATCCACGAGGAGATTTTCATTTTTTAAAAATACTGATAAAAGAGTATGTACTAGCAGGGAGAGGTACAGATTGCAGAAAATAAGTTCAAAGAAATAAACGTGAACCTCATTCACTTACACACTGTTTGAGGTGTAAGCAAAACTACAAGGTCTTTAAGGTTTCCTAAAAAGACAGTCAATTTATATGGATGATGTAAACAGGATGTAGTACATGAAAACTGATACCACCAGTATACTATGAATCTCCTGACTTTATATTCATGTTTGTTTTCCCCATTATAATAACTCATTCAAACTTCAATATGAAAATAATTCTCTAATGGACTATGACAAAAAGAACACTCACTCCTACTTCACACAATTCTCAGAAGCCACAGTCACTTGTGAGGCTGTAGCAAGGTGGGAGTTGGTCTCTTCTCCCAAGTAACAAGCAATGGGACAAAATACAATGGTTCCAAGTTGTGCCAGAGGAGGTTTACATTGGGTATTAGGAAAATTACTTCGCAAAAAGTGTTGTTATGCACTGGAACAGGCTGCCCAGGGCAGTGGTTGAATCTCCCACCCTGGAGTCATTTAAAAGATGTGCAGATGTGGCACCTGGATACATGGTTTAGTGGTGGACTGGGCAGTGCTGGGTTAATGGTTGGAATGAATGAGCTTAAGGGTCTTTTCTAACCTTAATGATTCTGTGTATTCTAAACAGTCAGAAAACTCTCAAAACTCATTTGATTTTTTATTTTCTACATTTTAAACTCATGAAAAACACTATTTAATTGCCAGTGAAAGATTCCAAATCATTTATTCTACACCTGCTTAACCTGACCCCTCCAAAAACTAAACAGGCCTGAAGTCAAACACGAGTCTGATGCCTTCTCTGCTTGTCAAGACAAGAACTCATTAATGCTGACAGCTAAGTACAGGCAGGGTGCTTGGAATAGCTGATAGCTGCTGTGTCAAGGAATAACAAAATATTAAATTTCAGGATACTGCCTTCAAAAATTAGTTATTTTACAGTAATAATTAATTTTAAATAGTTGATTAAGAAAATAATGATAAATTTGTTGCAACTGGGATAACATTGTTTCACAACAGGTGAACAGGATGCAACTGCTTACTCCAAAACCTACTTTCATCTCAACTACAAGGTATTATATGCATTGTTTGTTTCAAATCATAGAACCATAGAAGAAAAAGCAGTTCTTAGTGTAAAGCAAAACTCACACAAGTGCTTCAGCAATCATTTCAGTGTACAGCAGTTTTCTTAAAGTAAAACAAACAGCAAGTGCAAAATATGTGTTTTGATTCTGACAAAACTTTGTGGTTTAAGCTTTATTCTTAACAAATTTAAGACTTGTACGATCAGCTCAATAAAGAGTGATTTATTCAGAAAATCTGTTTATTGGTTATGGATTCAAGATTACATACAGGAAGCTTTTTGGTTGTTTGTTTCACATTTTTGTTTTTTCCATTTATATGAAAATGCCCATACAAACAATCTTGTTTCTAAGCTGTGTGGTATTCCAAGCTGTAAAACATTCATTTCCTCAGAAACACAACTGCTGTCTTTCTAAAATTATTATTACAAAACCTCTAGCTCTCTTTACACTCTCCTATGAGAATGAAAACACTGATTCCTGGGGAACTGTACTTAAACTTAATTCTCTGAAAATGTACTCTATTTGAATTGTTCAATATGAGATTTGCACTCTGAGAAAGACCAGTATCTAATGAGAAATGAGTTTCTCTGGGCCATGAAATAAAAACACTTTTTGGAATGAAACAATTCTTAGAGACATCACTTTTAAGAATTGTCAAAGGTTTAAAATTTGTGTTTTCGTCGTATGAAATGCAGGCCCACATTCTCCTCATTTATACTGGCTCTACATTCAGCTGAGATATTTTTTTTGACACCAACACAACAATCCCCAGGATTTATTTTGTAGTCTATCTTGACTTCTTCCATAATCAGCAACTTCCCTGAAGCACTGCAGCATTATTTCTTGTTAAATGAAACATTCCAAAACAGGGCAGGAAAACTTGCAAAGAAGTGAAGGAGACAACAACAACAGATCTGAAGGCACAAAGAAAAAGGAATTATTTTTAAGAGACTATAAACAAAACAAGAATTACAGACTATCATCTCAGTGAGATAGTATGGTAAGAAGACTAAATCTGAAAGCAAATTCCCTAGGTTCCTCAGAAAGAGGGGAAGGTTGCAGGACACAAAGGGGTTTCAAGGGAGCAATGCTGGAGTATGAAAAGGAAAAGCAAGTACTGTTTTTCTAATATATTATCCTGTATCATAGAAATATGTACAAAAATCATATTCTGCCTCTACCTGTCCCTGGTTTCCTCTTCTGCGTATACTGGTACTTTCTTCTTCTAGCTTCATTCAGCTTTTCCATAAATATTCTTAGAGCTGAAATTTCCTTTATATAGGTTTTCTTGCACAGTGTGGACTAAGGTTACAAAACTATTTGTTGTTACCTTGCCTTTACATTCTTAAACTTTACCTGATCTTCAATTACCACTTACTCACATACATTATCACAGAATCTCCGAATGGTTTGGGTTGGAAGGGATTCTTAAGATCATTTAGTTCCAAGCCCCCTGCCATGGGCAGGGACACCATCTGCTAGACCATGTTGCTCAGGACCCCAAGCACCCTGAATCTGAACACTTTCAGGGATGGGGCTTCCACTATTTCTCTGAGTAACATCTTCCAGTGCCTCACGACTGTCACAATTAAGAATTTCTTCCTAATATTGAATCTAAACCTGCTCTCTTTCAGTTTAGAGCCATTACCCATTGTTCTACCAGTAAAGTTTTGTAAGAGGTCCCTCTCCAGCTCTCTTGCAGCCCCCTTAGGTATTGAATAAAAGGCTGCAGTGAGGTCCCCCTGGAGCCTTGCCTTCTCCAGGCTGAACAACCCCAACTGCCCCAGCCTTTCCCCATGGGAAACGTGCTCCATCCCCAACCATCCCAACACAGATGACTCAGCATCAGTACACAAATGACAGAGCTCCTTCTTTCACCATAATTAGCAACTCAAAAATTAGCCAAAAAGACTTTCCAAATCCTCCTTGCTCATCTCTCTCAATCCCCAGCAGCTACTATACAATGATGCCAAATTACAGTCCAAGATAATTTTCTAAAAGGTTTGTCCTGCTCATTTCAGCACATCCAGAACATGTGCAAATCCTTCTGTTCCAGCTGAAATTCTAAAATGAAAACTTATAATTCCATTTTCCCAAAGGAAATTCAGTGAGAACTTACTTTTTTTTCTTTTTCACCTAAAACCAGAAGAAACCCTGCTTTTCAATAGATACTTGTCTTTTACTTACTCTGGTTTTACTCTTGCCTTTACTTTACTTCTGGTTTTGCCTCTATTTTTCAGTCAAGGTGCTCTTCTCAAGCACTTTATTATCTTCTATGCTGTCCTAACACTTGATTGCTTTCAGCAATCACTGATAGAAATGAACATACAGGCAATTATAACTCAAGTTGCTTACTTGATCAAAGCTACAGTGATGTGAGAAAGAAAAAAGCCTATAAAACCCACAAAAGAAACATCGATCATAGCACCATTCACAGAATTTGGAAAGGAAAAGAAGTTTCCAGAGGAAATAGATTTTTTCCTATGTCCTCTTGGTCTAAATTAATTTAAAGCAGCCTCTACAAAGATTGTCTTTGTACAGAACCAATCTTTGAATACCTCCCTTTGATCAAGTCATCAGATTTAAAGCTGCCCTCATTTTCAGAGGCCTGTAATCTCTGCTAATAATACTTAGCAGATACTTTCCTTGAGTGTCAATTATAGCAGAGGTGCTGGTCACTTCATTGCACTTCTCATACAACCAACTCTTGTTTTCACACCTATCTATCAATATTGACAACTCCTTCCTTGGGAGTTCATCTCTGTCACTTGTGTCCTCTTCAGATCTCCTCCCAAGTAACCCAGACCATTCAGATCACAACCCTCAAAATAACAATAAAAACAGTCTGAAACAGAACGTAAAAGAACTCATTTGGTTCTACTGTGCTGCAGCCTACTGACGGAGGACACACTACTAACACCATGAGTGGTTTCAAGCATCAGCACTTTATTATTGCCCAGTACAACCTTTTATACCCTTCTCACATGCCTAGCACCTGTGTGCCCTTTTACTCTTTTGTGATTCGTCAAGGCACATCAGCATCCCACACTTCTCCTTCAATGCTGTTCACCTGTCTTATACAGCTGCAACTTATCAGGGGCAAGATTGCCTGCAGCACTCTCTCTATTCTTTTATAATCCATTCTCCCACAGCCTACTGCAACTATTTCTGTAACCTTACTTCAACTAGAAGACTCTCCTAACTTCTGCCTCTTATTTTGCTGGTTTTCTCCCCATCTTGCGTCTAAAATTACATAGTATATTTTCAGAAAACAGCACTGGGGCTTCTAACATTCAGTCCATCTCAAAGAAAGGCTGAACAAGGATTTGAGCAGCCTGGTCTAGTGAAAGGTGTCCCTGGCCATGGCAGGGGCTTGGAACTAAAAGATCTTTTAAATCCCTTCCAACCTAAACCATTCTATGATCTGCCCTGCCATAGTTAACAGGAGTTTAACATTTCTCTCTTCTCTCCTTGTTACAGGCTATCTGCATAACTCAGGGGAAAAACAAATCAACCTCCCCCAGAAACATTACAAAACAGAACACACTAGTGTAGATTAGTAGCAGAATGTTCTCTGCACATCTACTTCCCTGGTTTAATATTCGGTAGGGCACTTCAGGTACTTGGTGTCTCATGAGGATTTGGGGAAATCCGTAAGTGCTGTCAGCAGAGGCAGTTGATGGGTGTTTGCAGAGCAGAAACCAAACAATTTGACACAGACTGTCACTTCTGGGCCCTCAGTAGCCTCATGCTGAGCCCTGCTGCCAGGGGAGCCATTTGTGTCAGGAGCTCCATTTAGCCTGGAGCTGGTACAAGAGCAATGGGAATGTTGCTGTGAAGACCTTTGGTTGTTGGGGAGTGGATCCTCATCACCCCTCAACCTTGTACTGGCTCTGTAATGGGTATTGGGGCAGCAGGGTTCCTGGACCCAAAGCTCTAACCCTCTCTTCTCCTGTGATCTTTCCTTTAGGCATCACTGGAAAGATAGTTCCCGGTCCAGCAAAACCACTGATCTTAGGAGATCTCTGAGAAACAACCTTGCTGCAGCTCAGTAGTGTCCCACATGTTCATGTCTTGCTGAAGCCAGAGGAATGGAAAGCAAATTGGAGTTTTAATGTCGTTGTTCAGATTCTTTGTTTGCGATAGTTTTAGCCAAGCTCACACCTGTTGCCTGTGGACTTGCTTACCCCAAACATCCAAACAAGGATTTAGGGGAAGAAATGGCAAATTGCCTTGTTGGAGAGATGCCTTTTGCAGTTCGTAGTATATCTTTTGTGAGTATAATAATTTCCCTTAAAAATACTTGAATAACCTGGTGCCTTGCCCTGCCACAGAGAGCAGTATTTCAAGAAGTTGACTCAGTAATACAGATACAGGAAAGGAAATCTATTTACACAGCTAATGGCTGAGCTTGTCTGTTGTATCACCTCTGGCAGACTGATCGAGCAGTGCCACGACATAAGTTTTGCTGTGTTGAGTCCTTTCCTGACTATTTCAGAAAGAAAAACCTTCATGGCATTTCCAGCTTGCCCTGTGCTGCTGTTCCAGTGGCCAGCAACTTGCATGCCTTAGGGGAAAGTTTGCACCCTGATGTCTTGGGGATTGATTCTGAAATTTTTATCTTAACATGATCAGCTCAGGGCCTTCTATAACTACTTCTGGCCTGGTGGCTCTCCTCCTGAGTTTGATAGCAGCTCCAAGTGCACAGTGCTTACAACCTTAGTGACAGCCACTGGATTTCATCCCTTCAGAGGAGTGTCTGTAAAGAACCAGTTCCTTGCAGAGCCTCGGGATTCAATTTAAATTAGTTTAAATTCAGTTAGAATAAAGAAAACTTCCATAGATCTTAGAAAAAAAATACAAAAGTAAAACAGAAGAAGGAAATAAAGCAGCACCAAAAGGATAAGATGTCTTAACACTTTCCCATCCTTTGGCTATTTAGAAACACATTTTTACCAAAAAAATTTAAGTGCTAACCTACTATTTGCGTAAATTAGCATCAAATCCATCTGTCCAAAGATAATCAGATATCAAGACTGGTTTTACACACACTTCAAAATAGCAGAGTAACGGGTATTTTGTCAATTAATTCAAGGTATTGTCAGTTGGTTTTTGCTCTTTTTCTTTCTCATAGAAAGGCAACAGTGCAAATCACTGCATCCTTACTGGAAAGTCAGAACTATGCACAGATCTGCTGCTCCACAGAAACAAGACTGATGAGCACCATCTCATGGGCATTTCAGGTAACAGATTTGAAACAGAAAAAAAAAACTTTGTGAATTCTCCAGTATATGGATATCCTTTCCAAAATAGATACATTGAAATTGAATGACACACAAGCATAGTTTCAAAGTTTCAGATGCTTAGATATAAAAATGTGGCTCAAATTAAGGATTGTCCTAAAAATCATTCACTGCAAATATATCTGACAGGAACATTGGCACATTCACGCAGGAGAATTTTAGAAGTATTTAGCCACTAAAAAAAGTATTTAGAAGCAGTTAGGTACATAAGATTAACACCACACTCATCCCAAAGAATCCAGTTTCTGGCAGAGGAACTCTAAAATAACTTCTTAAAAAATAAGAGCAGTACCAACAGAACTCTTATTTCCCTTTTATGCAAGTATGTAATTTTAAAATTAACTTTAAAAGCATGGTTACACACTTGTACATCTTCTTTTCAGCTGTACAATAATTAATGACATTCTAAGAGATTGCTTACCTCCATTCCAGCAGATCCTAGAATGACTAAAACATGACTCCTTAAAAACAGTCTTGAGGGCCACATTACTTGGGAGTACTTGACATTCAACAATGCAGTTTCTCTGTGGCCTGAAATTTTACCCAGCAACAGCAATACCTCAGAGAGAACATCTCCTTTCACTACTAGTTCAGGTTACAAAGACACTCCTGTTGTAGCTCATGCCATTTTTATCTTTCTTCAGTTAATTGGAAAGTTTAATACCAAATAAATTTAGAGACAACTAACTTTGCTACGCACATTTCTGATAAACAAAATTTTGCTCAGTATGGTTTCTCTAAGCTTTATTGGTAAAATATCTTGTAATAGTCACTGTCAAACTAGTTTTACTCCTTTGAGTGCTAAATTTTACCAGCCCTGCATATCAAATAAAACTTTGTTTAGTGTCTTTATTTATTGGATATCAGTTAACTAACAAACCAAGGACCAAACCAAAACAAAAGATTAATCACAGCACTTCAGGCACCACTGCAGAAATTACAGAGAATGCAGATTCTGCCAGCACAGGCAAAGCTGCTCCAGGCTAAGCATTCCACTGCTTAATTCTAGAGCAGCAGCCTTTTTTGAAAGATATGAAGCACTGCTGTGTCCCCTCTGCTCTGAACACACTAGTTCTGGGAAAGGTGTTCATTAGAACAGTGTGCCTGGCACCTAGAAGAGGAGGCCACAGTTCTCCAGCCATTGTGTCACCCGCCTGCACCACCTCTGCAATCATTCCACTGCAGCTGAGGGTCAAGCCAGATCTAATATTTCAGATGCAGATCAGGATGACTCTGCGTAATCCCTCAGAGCAAACCCGACAGTGTTTCCTTGGCTTCCTTCCAAAACTCACTCCAGTGATCCCTCTGCACAGCCTCCCCAGCACAGAGGCTCAGCCAGCTCCCCACTCACAGTGTATTAGCAAATTTGCCAGTCTAGATGCTCCCCAGTCAATAACACGTTACAAATTCCTGTTACACAATTTGGCATGTCACAACATGAATCTCCATGAAACTCTCAGGATCAAAGCAGATGCCTTTTCCCAAGTTCACTTTTGCCAGGACAAGAGTATCAGTTCTCAATCAGCTGAAATAATTCTCATAGTTAAGACAGGAGGCAGCAACCTACCTGTAGAAAATCACCACAGAAGAAACTACATTTGGTCACCAACCCTGCCAACTAACAAGGGTTTCCTGCCTGGTAACAAATATTTCAGCTCCATCCTATGAGTCCCACCTCACATCAAAAACTTAACACTAGGGCAAGGCACATTTCGTACGAAGCAGAACACCATTATCACAGCCCAGACGCTTCAACATCTTTCCGTTCCTGACTCAGGCAAGTCTGTACCAACTCAAGCATCAGCTTAGTCAGGTTTCCAGATTTCTCTAATAAAGATGAGGGACTTCTGCAAGGCCAAGCACACAAAGTTCCACCCAATGTATCAAGCCAATTTCATCATCTTTGGATGGCCTTTGGTTACAGCACTGAAATTTCTTCCCTTTACAATCAAAAAGTTTACGCATCATTTATTGTAATAAATACAAAATCCAGGCTTTTTTAATTATCTACAAGGCTGACCTGCATTTCCCCTAAGACCCCTAGTAACTAATTTCAGTACGGTGTTTCCAACATCTTCAAATCTCTAGCAGAGCACCTCATATAAGAAACACTTGGCTGTTTTTAAGTTTTTGCACTGTTAAACTTACTGCCACTCAAACCTAAATGACTGCAGGCTTATTGGCAATTGTTCTAAGCTGTCCCCTAATCCACTTTGCCAAGATTTATTATTACACTTAGTCTGCTGACTAACTGCATAAAATATTCGTTGGCCTTATGGTTGATGTTATGCAGGAGGTCACATTAACACATTGATCCCTGGGTCTTACAATCTATACTTGACACTCTTTCAAGGGTTGGTTTTATTGGCAACTGTAAACTTTTAAGTGCTATTCCAAGATAAGCCTTTCAGTAGCTGAATCTTAGGAGCAATGTTGCTCTTCTCTCAAACATTTGTATCTTTAACACTTGCACTTCCACTGTTACAAAACAACAGTCCCTGCCTTCTACATTTTTATTTCAGCCACCACAATTATGGCACAGAGTACTTCACCTCTAAAGTTGGATCACTCTGCTCCAATGGAATTCTAGTAACTGGTTTTGTTAAACAATATTATAGTCTTCTTATATTTCTGTGTAGTACAAGAAATTTTTAAAAAACCCTTAAGCATAACTATAGATGACACATGTGCACAACACTATAGAGAGTAAAACAGCATCATATGCAGGTGAACTTAAAAAGCTAACAAAAGTCTGCAAAACATTAGGTTTTATCTTAAATTCCAAGAGTCAGAAAATAAACACTTTTCAGGTGTAAAATGCTATGTCTTAATGCACTAAGTCAATCGCAAATAGCTTTATACACTTCCCTGCAAACCTAACTCAGGCTGGTCTCCAAATGTAAACATCCCCATTGTGTTATCCAAATTGAGCTAATATAAAAACCCAAAGTAAACCTCTCCTCTCCTCCTACTGGCATGTGAGCACACAATCTGTATTACAGAACATTTCACTTTCTGTAACGGAAAACTGAAGCAAGAAATACAAATACAGGTTTTGGCATGGCCACCACATTATTTCAGCTCTATCAACTGCTGAGTTACAAAGGGTAAGGAAGAAAAACTGACTCTATTTACTCAGACACTTGCACTAAGAGCAATGAGGTCTTAGAAATCCAACTAAACTTACAAACCCTAAGTTTTCTGTAATACCCTTAAGATGTTTGCAAAGTATGGGATTTTCCACCCAGCAAAGTCTCAATTTTCCTTCTGAGATTTATGGTATATCTTTTTCCTATTTAGTATTTACTTAAAACTGAATTATGTAGCATGAATGAAGCAGATTAGCATTTTATCCACATTAATCCCTCTTCAAGGGAGTCTGTGGAAGCACATGGGTGTCTCATATATGACTACTTAGCCATACAATTGTAGCGTTCTTACTTTATAGAATGACATCACTACTGAAGTATATTTATCCTGTGAAATTGTAGCATTACACACTTTCAAAAAAATCATTTTTTTGAATGGGTTTTTGTTTGGGTTTTTTATACATGTAAACTGAAATACTGAAAAAAAAATTATTCAATTACCAACACGGGGGGAAATACAGATGCAATGGATGGAAGGTAAAAGGAAAAATGGTTTTTTTCCTTCATGTATAACTTAAGAAAGGGGTGGAATTGTTCAGTTTTACTTATTATTGGACACCTTTTGCAAAGCATTCAGCACAAAATACAATTCTTAAGAAACAATTCTTACTTCAAAATGAACCCAAAACTTACTTCATCCTTCCTGCCATTCACATACCTTCTTTTATGTGCAATGTTGTCTTCAGCAAAATTTGTACCTAAAAACAGCTGGTCAATGACAATTCTCAAATACAAAAGGTTGCTGTGATACAAATATTATTCAGAAGTTGAAGAGTACTTCAATATAAAAATTTCATTTTGTTTCTTCCTCTCATGCAAATTTCGAGACAAGAGACAGGAAAGGGACATGTGAAACACATTTATAGTCAGCCCAACCAAATACTAATGAAACACTTACGCAAATGTTCAGGAAGAAAAGTAAAAGTTATAGAAAAAGAAATTCAAGTTACACTTATCTGTAACCTTATCAAAGTATAAAGACAGTGTCAGTCATGCTCTGACAAAACACTGCCAGCTACAGTTTGTAACTTTTGTACAAAGCAATTAACAGACAAGCCAGAAAAGAGAACAGCTTTCAGCATCTAGAAGAATTCTAACAAATGAGCACTTGAATGCAACACCAACAAAACACATCCAATAACTATGCTACTCCAGTGATTCTATCAACTCAAAGATCCCTTTTTTCAAAAACTACAAACTACATAACTGAACCACAAGTATCTTGCTGAATGTCGCTACCCTTCCAAATCAAAAGGTCATATGAAGCAAGGTTCTATTTTTGATTTACACACTTCCCATTAAGACAACTAACCAGAACACTGAGCACTGTGTCCACCTCTGTTTCTTGAACAGTCCATGGACTGTTTGCAAAAGTTTGGAGGTAATTTAGCTGCATAACTCAGGAGACTGCTGCAAATCCTGATGCCACTAAAGTAGGGAACAATCATTACAGTGCTTCTCTCCCTTTCTGCATGTGGGCAGTCCAGGCCAAGAGGAGAGGCTGCAGCAAATGTAGGGTAAAGCACTAACACAGTCCTAGACTGAGCAGAAAATACAGAAGAAACAGACAGTAACAGCATTCTCTCTGAGAAAACTTATCAGTGGCAATCACCACCAAAGCTCTGCACTGAGGGGACCAACAGGGAAAGAAGAGGGTTATGGAAAATAAAGCTACAGATAAAAACCCCTCTCCGTGGTAGACATTTAAATTCCTAAAATATTACGTACTCATTTGCTTGGCAACTATTTTTAATTTAACTGTGTTTATCCTATTATACTACTTTAACTATGTTACACATGGCACTACAGATGGTGCTAAATGACTCCAGGTAATCAGAAGAATGCTCTTGTGAGATAACTACATTTAAGAAGCAATAAAATTAGATTTCTTTTTCTCATTATGTTCCAGTCCTATTTCTCACTGTGTTTAATACAAAACTAATTTCAGCTTTATAGCACAGTAACATTTTTGGAACCCAAAAATATGTGAATGAAGTCAGTCATGCAAAAACCAAGACTTTGTTAGAATGTCATAAAAAACCTGAGAGATGCATCCATTTAAGGGAGAATTTTAAGGAGTCTGGTAGGGAAACAGGAGGAAATTTCTCTGTTTATGCCTCCTAATACTCCAAAAATTAGGAATAGCTTTTATTCACAATACATAAAAATGCTGCTTTTATGAAATAATCCAATTTAAATATTTTGATATTTAATATGCATTCGGTCCATGAATCACCCTACTAGCCTTAATTCTTTCCATCAAATCCACAACTAGATTCTCATAAATTCAAAAGCATCATCTTAGGGGATAAGGGACCTTAATTTTTTTCAAATTACACTAGTCCAGTTACCAGTTTAAAAAGTTTTCCACATTGTGAGTATAAAAGCCCTTGTTTCTAACCTCAGATGGCTGTTGGCAGTAACCATGATTATGGCCATCTGCAGTAATGGCAGTGACAACAGCTGCAGCCAAAGCAAAGCAAGTCAGATATTTCAAATATAACACATCTGTCCTTCCTCAGACATCATCCTTCGCACCTGGCATTTGCTGCACAAAACTAGGCAACTTGAAGATTTGTCCACAATGTATCTACTTCACATGAAATGCAGGAACTCCAAACTTCAGCTGCTAACAGTTACACATTTCTGACTTCAGATTTGAAAACCTGAGAATTTTCACTTCTTCCTCCATTCAAAGCTGCTTCTTTAGTACACACGTCAGAGAATGAGCAGGTAAAACACAAAAACAATTTCCAGTGTCACTTTTAGCACAAGCAAACAGGACCACCTCTATATTTTCAACATGCTTTCTTTCGTAATTATTTTTCAATACAAAGAGCAAATATTAATTCTACCAATGCACATTAATACAAACAGCAACTATTACTCTTCCTCATACGCGTTATTCTTCACTTCAAATAAAAATTAAAAAAGCATTTTGCATTCACACAACTAATCTTATTTGGGTTTAGTTTCAAGCAAGCATCACACAAGTTCTAGCATGACTTTAGGTTTTAGGACACCCTACTTTAGGAACTTGTATGCACAACACAGCCTGTCTCCTGCCTTACAGGAACAAGCTTCTCACTGCACTGTCAGTCACCAAGAACAGCTTTTGTGTTCAGCTCCCCTTGCATAACTAAGCACTAGGTAAAGAAGTGGTTGGAAATAAGATTCTCAACATAAAGATGATAAAGTCTTCTAATCTATCACTGCAGTTAGCAGAAGGCTAACTTTTGGGACAAATAGAGTGTTTCAACAAAACACAAAAGTTCGTCATTTTCTCAATAGATTTAAAAAAAAAAAAAAAAAAAAAAAAAAAAAAAGTTTTAGCTCCTCAGCCCCAAGTCTACCAGAGTACTTGAGTTTTTACAAATTTTCTTCAGTGACAGCCACTGTTATGGGACAGGTCACAACCACAGCAAGACAAAAATCCCAAATAACACAGCTTCATATTCCACTGCCCAAGTTGTAGCGATACCATCCTTGTTAGAGCTTCAATCTATATAACCTCATTTCAGGTTTTAGGTCATTGCTTTCTGAAGAGCTTCAGTCACAGTTGTAACAGGTTAAAAACAGCTAAAAAAATACCTGTACAGCAAATTACATGCTTTAAAAACTAGACTTCCCACCTCCTTCTTTTTTCAGTATTGGGCAAATACAGAATTAAGCACAGCAATATCTTACTGATAAATTGGCTTTTCAGGAATATTGTTCTTATGGTGTTCACAACATGATTAATAGACACCCACATTGTCTTAGAACACTAAAGTTTAGCTCATTTGACAGTTTCCCAATTTCTAGTTCTCATCTGACAATTTCACTAGTTACTTTCTTGTTTTTAAACAGGTTTTCACTTTTTGCCATATACTCCATTTCAGGAAGTGGAAAACAAGTATCTAAATGGCAACCTACACATAGCAAGTACTCCTCAGAGGATATCTCATGACTTTAGCTAACAGCAGTGGAATCTTGCAGTATATCCTGATATGCATTGACAGATAATTGTACAATCACAGAATCCCCCCACCTGTTTAAAACACGGGGAGATTAGAAGAGAAGGAAAAATCAGCCTTTCATAAGAAGGACAGCTTGTTTCACCTTCAGAATGAGAACCCAGCTTCAGCCTTCCAGCTGCCCTAACAACAAAATTTGCAGATGAAACAGAAGCAATTCTGTGTAGACAAAGTAGAAGAACAATGGGTGCTGCTGAAACTGCAATATTTTATTCCAGTCTGTAAAGGTTGTATGGCTATTTATTGGAAAAGTCACATTCTGAGTTATAACAAACAGAACAAATGTTTTCCTTTCTTCCTTTTAAAGGAAAAAGGAAATTCAGAAATGAAAAAAGGAATTCAGATGAAATGAAAATGAAAAAGGAATTCAGACTGCACATAAAAACACAATGCAACAAGCATTATGAGGCAGCTCTAGAGCCAGATACTTAGACTCAATACTCCTTGGTTATCAAGGAGGAAGCATAGCTGGGCCAAGCAGTGGGAAGCCCAATACAACCATCCTCCTTTTATAGGTTAATACTCAACTTCCTTGATAAGCCTGACTGCAGCCAGCAGAAAAGACATTTGCTGCAGCTTTGAAAGCACAGAATCACAGGATGGTTTGAGCTGGGAGGGACCATAAACATCACCTAGCTCCAAACTCCCCACCGCGCACAGGGATGCCACCCACTAGATCAGGTTGCTCAGGGCCCCATCCAACCTGGCCTTGAACACTCCCAGCAGTGGGGCACCCACAGCCTCCCTGGGCAGCCTGTGACAGTGCCTCACCATCCACTGAGTGAAGACATTCTTCTTGACATCTAATCTAAGCCTGCCTGCTTTCAGTACTGTCTGTGCAGCAAGAGTGTGTGTGTCAGAAGATCTGTTGTTATGTGATCAAAGGCTGAACCCACACGTCTCTGGAGCACAGTATGACACAGTGCCTGCAAAAAAAAAGGGTAGAACTTCAGAGAAAATCCTTGAAGATTGCTTAAAGCAAAACACCAGGTAATCTTAAGGTATGAACCACTGACTCTTCAGAGCAACTTCTCAATTATCTTAACATCTTTTCCAGTACACATTTGACTGTATAAATACCTTACAGGGTCACAGCAACAGAACACGGAAACGCCTCACAGAGATCACAACCACGTCACACATAACTAATATTTCATAATTATAGTTGCCATCCATACATTTGATTATTCTGTTTTCTTTGACGCCACGGTTAATTTAACCAGGAAGAGTTAGCGTGCATGCTCATAATGGACAATAACTCCTCTTGGCCAAATTATTAACCTTCCTAAACACAGACATCTTTGCCTTCAAAATTCTGGATATTAAGACTGAGGTTCAGGCACTTTTTAATATAGAAATCTGCACATACAATTACATACATGCAATTGAGAAATCCTTTACTCTGCATCGATCCCATTGTTATAATGATCAATAACCTGTTTTAAGAATCCATATGTGCATTCAAGCATTCTTTCCAATTTGCATGGTAAGGTCACAGGCAAACAAACCCATTTAGAAGTGTCCTTGGTGAACAAAACTCCTTAAGAGTTGAGAAACAGAATTCTAACTACAACTCTAGCCTCATAAATGTGAGCAATAGAGCTATAGGAAATATTAAAGCTGACGCTTAGAAGTTGAGAAGTTGAACATCCAACTGGAAAATTACTACAAATGAGCATTTAAAGCTGTTCACCTCCTTCCCCATATACCTACTTTAACAGGAAATTGAAGCATCAAGATCACTCAGGGCTACAGAATTCAAATTCACTGCCAACCCACAGAAGACACACTGTAGGTGTATTTCAAAGCTAAAGAGCTATTCTGCACAGTAGATGTCATGCATGGTGCAAAATGGTCACTAAGCCCGTGTCTGACCAGTCCCATTGTCAGAAACATGCAGCATTACTACACTGAAATGCACAGAAATATCCTGTTCAGGATGATACTGGAATTCAGCTACAAGCACAGGAATGAGGCATGAAACACTCATTAAATCCACATGTCAGCAATAGCTACAGGATAGAGTCACACTAGACAGCAAATGAAAACACAGACACTAAACAATACGTCACAGAGATATAAGTCAAAAGCCACTGAAATAACTCTCCCTCCCCTGACATCACATGTAAGTTAAGCTTAAATTTCTGCCACTCTTGTGTGCTTGAAAGTGGGTTTTCCCATAGAGATTAACAAAGAATCACCAAATTACAAAATCACCATATGGTTTGGGTGGGAAAGGACCTTAAAGATCATCTAGTTCTATCCCCTCTGCCACAGTCAGAGACACTTTCCACTAGACCAGGCTGCTCAAAGCCCCATCCAGCCTGACCTTGAACACTTCCAGGGGTGGGGCATCCATAACTTCTCTGGGCAATTCGTTATTCTGTGAGTGGCCCATCCATCAAATCCACGCCTTTCAAGTTTATAGACAAGGATGTTGTGCCAAATGCTTTGCACAAGTCCAGACAGATGACATCAGTTGCTCTTCCCTCATCCACCAGTGCTGCAACTCCATCACTGAAAGCAGCCAAATTTGTCAGGCCCTTTGATTTGCCCTTAGTGACACCTTGTTGGCTGTCACCAATCACCTCCTTATTTTCTATGTGCCTTAGCACAATTTCCAGAAGCATCTGTTCCATTATCCTGTAAGGCACAGAAGTGAAACTGAACAGTCTGGAATTTCCTGGGTTCTTACGTTTTTCCCCCTCTTTTAACACTGGGAATTATGCTTTCCCTTTTTCAGTCACTGGTAACTTCACCAATCTGCCACAACTTTCCTAATAGGACAGATGGTGACAAAATTGTGATATTTTGACAGTCAGGATTTGAATCCAGAAGCTTGAATTTGAAGCAAATAATTTATAATCAAGTTTTATAACAGCACAATTACAGTGATTAAACTAAACTGCTCATGTGTGATGTTATTTTATGACAATTTCTTTGGCCAGCTTGGTTGCTCCTCTAAACTTTTACCTCAACTTCTATTCATATGTCTAGAAAGAAAGAGATCCAACTACTCCTTGCATACCTAATTAAAGAATCCCTACAGACACATCCATCTTTAAAGAACAGCAACAAAGACATGAAGACTAACTCAGCACTCAAATAAAATTTCAGGGTTTTTTTCCCCATTTCCACTTTGTATCCAGTACTCCAGGTTTCTCAATTTACACACACAAAACCCAGCAGAGGGAAAGCCTGAACTGACAAGTTTGCCTGTCACAGTCATCTACATCGTCTGACAATGTGAAAATTATTTTCACTACACGCCTTTTTTCTTTGGAGGAGGGGGCAGACAATACGCTACACTAACTTGTATCAGGAAGTGTTATATGATATTTTTTTCAATTTCCTCATGATCCAGTTGGAAACAGGGATATCACTTACCTGAAAAATGACAGCACCATCATGAAGCAAGAAACCCAAGTTTCTGCCATCTAAATTCTATCTTTTTGAAATATGTCAGTCACTGGACAAAGCCCTTCATCTGAAAATAAGGCACTTTCCAGGAATGAAGTCAGGATTTGGTACATTACAAAGAAATCTGTAGTAAAGTCCTACCATGCAAGCAAGAAATCCACTGCCTTTCGGCTCCAAACCTTCCCTGTCATGGATGAGTGACTGGAAAACCTTATTCAAACACCTTAACCACAAAGTCTGACATTTGTTTCTTTCTGTGCCTTCTCCCCATACTCATGAATCTGGCATTTTTTGCTGTTTATGAGCCTGGGCTTTGCAGAAGAGGTGTTACAAGTGCTCCTTTACAAGTCACTCAAAGCACCCTCGATCCTGACAAATGGCAATTTGAATCTCCTCCTGCTAAGGAGAGAAATCAGGGTAGCTTTCACTTCCCACAGAGGTGAGACTTTACCAAACCAGCAAAACTCCCAGAGAGCCATGTACATTCCTCTTTAAAAGCAGTACACAGGAAGGGCACAAGGCTTCAGCACCAGGTCTCAGATGAGTCATGGAATAAACATGTCCCCAAGGCAATGCTCCTGCCAATCAGCTGATCCACAGCAACTGCAGCACACAGAGGCATTCACAGATTCCAGTGAGTGCTCAGGACTCACTTCTGCAGCCCAGGATGAAGGCAGCAGGTGCCAGGTCATGGAAGAGGAGGCAAGGGAGCACAGAAAGGACAAAGCTCCTGGTATGAGGTTAGGCAGTAGATAACCTAGCATAACGCAAGATTGGGACCTTATTTTTAAGGAATAAATGGGCAAGGAAACATGGCAATAATTTCCTCATCAGCATTTACTGATTTATATAAAGAGGGAAAACACTGGTACAGTTTCTGATCCTGAGAACTCTTTTCACCACACTTTACTGCTCAATAGGGCACCACTGCTACCCTGTTTAAAACAATCTGAACTGTTAAAGACATCATAGCTTCAGAAGGTGACCCTTAGCTATAGATTACAAATTGGACAGAGAATCTTTTGCCATCCCAGTTGAAATATCCATTCCCAGCATCTCAGGTGTTCTCCCATTCTATAACAGCAGCAATATATTAAACACACATCTCCCCATCTCATGTTTGACGGTTCAAAATACATTCTAAAAAATGCAATCACAGTTACTCAGTTTTACACTCCATATCAGATTCCTAAAAGCCAGGCATTAGGGCACCTTAATTTTATGCTGGAACCAAATCCTACAGTATAAGTAAGCTCGCATTATACAGGGGGGGGGAAAAAAAAAGCTTGCAAGTTCTTTTCAATCAAGTTCAAAACCACAACTAGAGACAAATCACATGCTTAGTTTCAACAAAAACATTAGCAGGAGGCAGATGCTGACTGGACTAATCGTTTCCATTTGTTTATTTAACAGTCATGCACCATTCACAACAGTAGTCATTTGGTCCTTATCCTCCCCTCAATGGCATTGTTTTAAGGCTCATCAGCAATTCTACTTCTGGATCACTGGCCATATTTTGTAACTGAAGTCTATGATTCCACATAAAAAACCTTTTGGGTTTGGTTTGATGGGCGGGGGAGCAGGGAAAGTGTGTTGTTTCTCAGGTTGGTTTGGGGATCTTTTAGAGGGAAGGGGATTGTGGTTTTGGTTTATTGGGGTTTTTTTTTGGGGTGGTGGTTTTTGGTTGGTTTTCTTAAGCAATGATTGATTCCAAGGTCCACCTGGATCATTAATAATCACACAAAAAACAACTGCCCTTAGGAACACTGTTTTAACCCCAAGAAGTGCAAACAGCACAACTTAAAAGCTTCTCTAATAACAGACTACTTAAACTTAAAAGTTGCAGGATCTGCAAAGCCTTTATTCAGCAGTTCTACAGGAACAGGGTTTACCTTACTCCTCACCTACCCCCCACTTGAATCACATTTGGGAAAGCAGCCAGTACAATTCCCACCCAAACATACACAGTTTGATAAAGGAACCACTTTATGAGGGGTTTATCAAGCAAACCCTGGACTCCATAATCACATTTCCAGTTTACTGTGAGATGCTACTGGTTCTCTTCTTGCTGGTATTTTATTATAGAAATTGCCCTCCTGCTGCAGTTACCATCTTACCTGCTGCTTCCTGGTGCCTCTTGTCTTTTAGCACTCCCAAGGAGAGAATAAATAACATGCAGGTCACCCCATGCATTCTTACTGTTTTACAGGGCTAGTCCAAGACAAACCTAGAAATCTGCAGTATCTAAGTGCAGCAAATAGAATAGACTCAATTTAGTGAATTTATCTCAGTAATTTCTGTCCACACCTCAGACAACAACTGCTGATGGCAAAAGGGGAAATGCTGACACACACATAACACACTTTCATAGAACAGATGAGTCCTACAGTTACTCCGGTTTTGATTTTTAACTGCAAAGGAAAGATAACCCAGAAGCTCTTCAAGTCTTGATTTCTCCAGTTGCATCAACAAAGAAGAGGTTTTTGCTTGAACAATTCAATTCCAGCTTTTCAGTTACACAAAAAAAAAATCTGAATTTTCTGCATTGATGCATATGGAATTTTTTTCCTAGATATATATAGAACACAAAAACAAAACTATTCATATACAGGCTGCAGTAAAGAGACTTGCAGCTCAAACTCATGGAATATTTACAGGAGGCAACAGAGCACATCTTATTCCCACTAGCAATTCTAATTTAAATATCTTCTCAAGGCGGCTATTAACAAGAAAATCATGCCTGGGCTGCTCCCAGCTCCCCAGTTACTACTAGGGGAATCCAGTGCAACAGAAGGCATTAGATTTTTCTTCTCCACAAATTAGTTTCTATTTAGAAACTACTTATGCCTGTTTGTGAAGCTCTGGAATCTAAAGCACTGTGCCAACGCAAGCTCTTCACAAATTATTCCAGGTTCCCAGGGTCAGCACAAAGCCTCCAGTGGCTCGGGGAAAGGTACTACTGCAACTCCTGCAGTATCATCATTTGGTGAGTTTGATTACAGCAGCTGTGCAAGGATGCATCTCGATTGCTATCTGCCCTAAGCACAGAGCACTGCATGCTGGAAACTGCGGTCTCCACTGGCCACGCAGAGCATCCACAAAGCAGGTGGCAATAGTATCCTGTTTTACCATATTCATGGAGCCCTCAGACTCCTGGCAGACGGTCAAAGCCCACAGACAGAGCCTGAGGGTTTCCCAGAGCCAAAAAAAAACAGCCAAACTAGCTTTTGGATGGGCAGTAACGTGCTCTAGCCTGATATCAAGTCCACCAGAAAAATCCAGAATTAGTTAAAGCAGAAACGTAATCTAAATTAGGACATTAGTAATTAGGTCAAGCTAATACCAAAAACCATTATGCAAAACGTTGCGAAGGGGCCAGCAAGGCCTCCGGGGGCTGGGGAAGACACTTGAACAGCAGAAAGTTAGCTAACTGTAATTAGCGATTATGAACAAAAACTTTCTGCTAGATTGACCCATTTAAAATAAATAGAAGTTCTTTAAAAAGATATGCATAAATTTAATGCACGCAAGACTGAATTTGACAGAATAGATTTTTAAAGAAGACAGAAAAAGACAGAAACACCAAAGGTAGCAAGAAGCTATTTCACATTCCAGTGACTAAACTGCAGAGCTTATTTCATCTGTGCAATGGATTAAAGCTTCTTCCTTAAGGCTTATAAAGAACTTGATGACTGCATGAAGACAGAAGCTATCAGTTCTTCAAGCTGCCAACTTATCTAGCAAAAAATAAAAGGTCAGAGCAACGCTTCAAGTGAGAGACAGCTCAGAATGAGCACAGGTTCACCAAGAGGTGGTAAAGCAAATATACAGGTAGTGAATGAAACCACAGACAAAGCTCATTTTTATCTTTCATCAGACTTCAATCTGTAACACATGCCAAAAAAAATATCAGGCTTGATGATTTTCAGAAGACTGGGACTTCTCAGCAAACTTCAGCATCTGAATGTACACCTGACTAGCCACTGAGTACTGAACACTGTACCAAACCAACACTACCTCAAAAAAGAACTGAGCAAATACTTCATCTTTGATTTTCCTCAACCTCACCAGTACAGTAACTTCAAAAGCCTTCTCTTCACTCACACTGATCTTCAAAGAGATTATTGGAGGAGTGAACCAAAGCGTGCTGACTGAACAGGCATTTATAAATATCCATTTTTGTACCAGTTTGCAACGTCCAGCCTTTGTGGCAATCTTGACATGCCATCCACCTGCTTCCCTGATGCTTTTGACTAATTTCATTCTATTCCCTAATCTGCAGATGCTTTTCCTGAGCCAGTCCATATGGCCCCTAGGCTTCTGTGCTCTCTGCACTGCTGGGTCAGGCCCATGGCCCATCCAGCCCAGGACTGTCTGGCAGAAGCAGCACAGAACACTACCCAGAGACAGCAAAGCAACTGCAATGGAAACCTGACTCTCCCTCCTCTGTTACCAGACACCACCTAGAAAAATCTGTCATTCAACTGATGTGTTCCCCTCTGAAGGGGAGTTCTAAGCCATGCTATGAACACATTTTGACCAGGCTTCCTTGTAGAACAGACCGCTAGTTAAAAATTGTCTAACAAATATTGCATTATTAAGACAAGATATACATAAATGCCCAGTTCAGCTTTGTTTTTTTGGCCTTATTTTATGTTTGTACAGAGTCTATTAATGTCAGTACAGGATGCCAACGCTGCTGGAAAACACAGAGCATGTTCCAGGCTTTCACAGACACTTGAAATCTCAGATTGGACACGAGAAGCTATAAAATCTGGCAATTTGGTGGAAGAGTAAGCAAAACTAAACACTTTCCCATGCAGTCTTTAAAATTCTGTCCTCAATGTTTTGTTGTCAGACTTTGTGCTTTTAAGTTGCAGTTACAGAAGTGAGTTGATAATACAGCCAAAGCACAAACCAGCTCCTCTTCAGAGCCTAGACAATTTTCTTCTAAATTGTTGCATGCCTAATTAAAGACTGCCATTACCACCTTACCACATTCCATTCCTTTCTCAGCCAACCACAAAATTTCCCTCAGTTCCTGCACACACTACATAGGGTCATATTTCCACTAACTACAAAGTAATGCCCAAGTTGCACCAACACATGAAAAAAACCCAGCATGCATCATTTCAATAAGTAAAAACCATGCATGACCTCTAAGACAGCTGACTGTTCAATTTACTATGATTTATTTTAAAAACCCCTACAAGTCTGACCCAGCTAAAGCCACGGACTTACCTTATCATGTGTACTGTAAGTGGACAGAAGTGACTGAACTAGGATAACTGTAGCCAGAGGTGTATTTGCTGGGAAGCTACTAAGGAAGACTGCATCTATTAAGAAATACACAATATTCAGTGATATTCTAGGAGCTACTTGGTTACTCTCACTTGTCATCAGCATTGATAAGTTTATGTAGAAAATAAAGTCTCTGAAAACATACAGTAATGTAAAGAAAGGAATCCATTGTTATAAAGTCATTTATGGTGGATTTTTACTACTGCAGTACATTTAATTCTATCAGCATTAGCTTTGGGGGTTTTCTACAACATGATACATGCAAAGTAAGTCTGTGACGAGACAAAAAAAAGGGGAATTCAGACTTCATAAAAACCATTATGAGTTACAGTGTTCTAGTTGCATTAGTGTGACAAAACCATCCAAATTAGAAACCTGATGTATCAGCATGAAAATAATCTGTAGGAGTTTTTTCAAGTTAGGTCGATTTTTTATTTGTGGTTTTAGTAAAGCCCGGCAGAAGTGAAAGAGCTAACAAATTAAATTTACAAAGCAATTATAGCCTCTGCTCCTCAGATCCCATTATTTTTCCTCCAAAGGTGATAAACTTGTGTTTCTTTCTCAATTGCACTTTGCCACTCTTGGTGAGGATCTCATGAACAGAATCAGAAGCAGCAGGACATTCTCTTCACCAAAGAGAAATTTGGGGGAAAAAAAAGTCTTGGTAACACAGACTGAGGGGAAAAAATTGAACCAAGTCAAGTAACAATCTATACCATATTCAATAAAACAATTAGAAGCACTAAAGCTTTTTAAAACAAAACTGGCTTAGAGCTACTTTAAGTTAGTAACAGATCCCACTGTAAGTAATTTATTTTTCCACTCTATCATCTTCTCCAACCAGAAGGGTTTTTTATTTTAATAAGCTAAGGGGGGCAAATATGAGGTAATGAACAGGAATTCACCTGATTTGTATGCAAAGGAAATTCAAGGAGTTATTGCTGCCCAAAGTCAATTAAAAATAAAATTCACAATGCATGAGGAATATATATCCATAGTTTAGCTTAGTCTGTCTAAAAAAGTAACAGAACAGATTAATACTTGAACAAGAACACACTTTCAAAGTTTTCCACAGAATAATCAGTTTCTTGAAAGTCCCTTTTTCCCTCTTCACTTTTAAGAGGTGCTGAAATATGCAGACATATTCAGCATGGGCTGAGAAACTGTGCTCATTGAGAAAACTGACCAAAACAAAGCAGATCAACTTCTATATTTCTAGGAGTAGAATTTCCAAAGACAACAAAATGAGACTAGTAGAGTTTGGATGCTAGAAGTGAGCTCACTAAGCACTTTGTTACACTGCTGGACAGAGAAAACATCAGAGGTGGCTCTCGAACATCCAACACTGCTGAAGTGAACAACGTATTTGCTTGAGTAATCAGAACTACAGAGGCTTAAATATCTTTAGTAAGCAGCAGATCAATTACTGTGCACTTTAGATTTTTGACCTCCTGAGTCTTTCGCATATAGAATGTGATCATCTCTTAAAGATGAGAAACATCAAGACAGCACTTTGCTCTTCTCTTGATAGCCTCCATATGCTACAGCAAGTTGAAAGGGCATAACTAAGAGCAACATGTTTTCTCCAGAAATTAAAATTAGGGCACCTAACATCCCTGTTTAAAAAATAATCTCTTCACGTTTGAGGGTGGTTATGCCACAAAGAATAAATACACTAAGCCACCTTTCCACACAGATTTTCCCAGCCCTCCTTGCACTCTGGTCTTAAGATGCCTCAAATCAGTGACCAAATAAAAGCCCAGATAGTGCAGATGTCCTCTTTCCAAATCATGAGAAGCAGGCTAGCAGATCTCTGCTCCCACCCCTGGTGACTGCAGCTGTGAGTCACCACACAGAATGAAACCAAACAGGAGGGGATACAGGGCTTAACCTCACCAGGCAACAGCAGATCAGGGTGTGATTGTCATACCACCAGCTCAACCTGCACACAGCTCAGGAAACACGCTCCCAAAGCCATTGGGAAACAAACTACCAGAAAAACCAGAGCTAAGAGTCACCTTTTCAGATAAAAGTTACAGATTTTCTGTACACCCACACAGAGAAAACCAAGTACACCACTGCTAACTGTACTTGACATGCCTTAAATTCTGGTCAGCGTGATTTCAGAGGTATTAATTGACAAAACAGTCGCAGGTAACAAATGAACAGAGGCAGAACTCTGTGACAGATGAATGAGCATTGCTTTGAAGGGAGACTTCATATCCCTCATATCCCAAAAGGCTACATTAAAAAGTCAGCTTTGCAGTTTTTGTTTTTTAAAAAAATCTAGAAAATAATGGCTTTCTGTAACAAAAACTATGAGTTTGCTGGCTGGTTTGATTTTTTTCATGCATTTCAGTTTTAAAAAACCACTTAAGCTTGAGACATCTTCTTTCAAAATAGCTGATTTGCCAGCTAGCTGATGTTTTCCTGGGACTCAGAGAAATCAAGGGGCCTACTGTTTTTACTATTGCTCTAAAATCTGGATTTTGTTCTCCCCTATCCAGGCAAAGCGTCCTTACTACCAAACTGTTGGTTGTGTCATGACACCCATCACCTGATAAAATAACGTGGGGCACGAGCATGACCTTTAGCCTCCCACATGTAGGCAGGTGTGCTGAAATGGTTGAGGAATCTTCTCAGAGAAGTCAGGGTTGCTGTTTCACTTGCAGAAAAAGTGAGAACAGAGTTTCAAAAATTTCCAATGCCAGAAACTCTCCCCGTCTGGGAAATGAAGATCCACGAAAATGCAGTCCACAGGTCAAATTCTCCAAACCTCTTAAATCTAAAATCAAGAGTACTCTAAATCACGCTGAAGTTTTTGCTCCTTTCTTGTCCAAAACAGAGTAGAACAGGAATTGGGGAGCTTTTACATTTTTAATTATTCTGCTGAACCTCTATCCACTGCTGCCATAAAATATACCTCCAGCACGCCACTCAAAAGACTACACTAGAAATAAAGTAAAATTTAACACGTTCATGAACAATTTCCCCTCACACAAGTGTCCTAAATTCTAAATTATTCACCAGAATTTCCTTTTGAACCTCATGTGAGCACTGGGTTTAGTCCAGAACATTGTCAAGTGGACTCCAAGTAACTTAAATCACTTCCTCATACTTGAAGCAGCCATGAAACCTCTGATCTGCACTTTATTTTTGTCACTACTGCCATTCCTCTGTATTGAGATTTTCATCCAAACAATCTAGGGCACTACACTGTTAACACAAAAATATTCCAAAATAAATATTTATCATAACCCAAGAAGATAACACCAAAAAACACGAAACAGACACTGCACACAAATACTTAGCGACCATTAAAACTTGCATGTAGCTAAGAATACTAATAACAAAATAACTAAAAGGCAAACAGCACAAAAAACCAGTAAGACTCCTGCCTCGACTTTCCTTGTTACTGAGCTTTATATTATTAAATGCTCTCACTTCCTGGTTTGTCAGAAACCACATTGTTTTAGAGTCAGAGCTGCTCACTCAAAGGAAGAAGGAGGGACGATAATTGTTTTTAGAGATGTTTTAAGACCTCTGGTAATAGCAGAGTATCTTTGCAAACTTGAGAGTTTTTCTCCTGTTGTTTAATCTCCTGCACCAAAGAAACATTATTAACTACTCGAATTGCTTTAAATTGCGCAATTTAAAGTGATTGGCCCCAAAAGGTCAATGGTATATATTAAATTTGTAGCTTCAACAAGGAAAAGTTGTATCCTCGATGCTTAGTAAGATCTGTTATGAAATATTAGATACAGCCACACAGCATTCAAAAAATAGCAGCTGAGTCCCTAATTCATTAATTAAAAAAAAAAAACCTGAAACCATGTTCTACTCTTCCCAAAAAGCAGACTGTGTAAAACACGTTTGAATGAACTGCTCTCTGACACCCTCACCCCCTGCACACGGAACATGAAAGTTCTACCTACTTCCAAAGCCAATGGGAAGCAAGAAGGCATGTAAACATCTTTTAAAAACTGCTTTGACTTAAAACAGTGTGTGTGTTTTGATGACAGTTTGAGTTACTAAATTAACATTTAACTTTCTTGTTGAGTACACCTGTTAAATGTTTAAACATAACAATATGCTTCTAATTTCTAAATAAAGCAACAATTTCTCTGAGGAAAACAAAGGATGAGGATGCTTACACCTGATTCAAGTATAAGTGTGCCTATAAAGAGCCTCATATGCTTTTTTCCCAGCTTTTGTGGTTCGTAAAAAGAACATGGTTGAAATCTAGCATGGGGAAAGTGGGAAAAAATTAACAGAAAAATAGCATCAAAAAACCTGCAGATTCTTCTGCACACCCATGCTGTTCTTTCCCCTCATTCAGGCAATCAACTTACCAGGTTAAACACAGTGTCAACTATGTCTCTGTTGGACACTTCACCAACTTCCACCAGACCTGTCAGCACAGCAAATTTCATCTTGATGCCTCGGATGGGGACTCCTGGATTCAAAGGCTGCAGCACACTTCCCCCTTCAGCAGCATTTCCTTCTTTTCCCGCTCCTCCTCCTCCATCATCACCTGTTGGCTGAACAACTTGTTTGCCTTCACTCGCCATGGCCAGTTCACCGCAGGCTACGGCTTCCAGCGCCAGCTCCACACGCCCGCCGCTCCGGGAAGACCTGGTCAGCCGGGAAGGTGAGCGGCGGCCCTCTGCTTCCTTCCCTTGGGCTCCGGCTCCCGAGGAAAGCGGCGTCCGGCGGGGGAGGGTGTCAGGCGGGCGGGGAGGACGCGCCCTCGGAATCGCGGCTCTCTCCTCGGCAGGAGGCGTCTGTCACAGCGCTGCCCTCGGGCAGGTATTCGCAGCCCTGAAGGACAACCCGAGGTGTGTTTCAGCCCACGCTCCGTCAGGCGCTGCCCACAGCCCGCACGTCCCAGCCCCTGCCCCGCGCCCGGCGGGAGCGGCCCCGGGAGCGCTCACGCCTCTCCCCGCGGAAGTGCTCCCGGACCCGCCGCGCTCCGAGCCCC